>JAHDVF020000113.1:1256692-1450758 GCA_022606425.2 Lepidostoma basale | reverse complement strand
TTTGTAGTGTCTATTGTGTTATGGTATGTATGAATAAGCGACTGATGAAGAATAAACTGCCCCCATTCACCACTTGATCTAGTTGTGTTAGGAGCGCTCTAAGAGAAGATGCCTGTATCCATCGAATGCATGAATAATTGTAAATTTCCCGAACGCTAGAGACACTTTGTAGACCTACAGATGCATTTGTATTATGGTTTGGTTATATTTTCCCTTCCTACTTGAGTGTTCCATGTTCTTGTGTGTTCTGGATGGTTTAAAAACTTCTTTTATTTGTGTGGAATACAAGATTGTCCATCACTTATAATATTATGAACTTTTCCATCTCACCTGAACAGAAATTTTATTGACATATCATTTTTGTATGTGCAAATTGTCTAAATTTATAACTATTGTAACACCAATTTCTTTATAAACTTGTTTGTTTTTTTACTTCTTATTTATTATTATATATGTTCATGTGTGTTTTGGGTCGTGAGTCAGTTAAAGGTGTTGCATATTGGATTGGCAATCACTTTTACGATTGAGTTCACTTCTCCGATTCACCTGAACAATAACGTCCATTATATGTTTTAAAATGTTGTAGGTTTATATGTTGTTTCAGTCACCTGTAGAGTTTGTTTTGGTTGAGAATAGAAGGAGTCAGAACGCTATAGGTATACAGCCTTAGAATATGTAGATGTGCCTTATTTTCCGAGGCGAAAGGGAGCCAGACCCTAATAAAAAGCAACGCTATAGGTATACAGCCTTAGAATATGTAGATGTGCCTTATTATCCGAGGCGAAAGGGAGCTAGACCCTAATACAAAGCACCGCTATAGGTATACAGCCTCATAATATGTAAACGGACATGCCTCTGCTGTATGTAATTTAAATTTTTGTTTTTACTGGTGACTGAACACATAATATTGTTGTAACTGTTTTTCTTTATAATCTATCATCTAGGCTAGATATGTCCAACAATAATTTACCTCAAGACCCTAACCCCTTCTCCTTTTAGAATCAGTGAGTGCTATTTACCTGCAAAGGAAAAAAAAAACAATTGTCTCTTTTGTGCTGTGGAAACTTTAAAACAATGATAATTTTTGTATTTATAACTTAACTGTGTTTGTGTTTTTACCTGAACTATAATTTGTATTTTTTTTTTTAAACTTAACAATTTGTAATATGTCAAACTAACTGCTAACCTAAGACTTAAACCTGCTTTCTCTGTGTTTAATGATCATTAATATTCAGAATTAAACTATGATTTGTTTTTTTTTAAATAAATTTTGTTTGTAAAATGTTAAACTAACTGTAACCTAGGATTTAAACCTGTTTTTATTGTGTTTAATGATCCTTAATTTTCTGAACTTGTGACTATAGTTTGTATTTTTAAACTAAACTTAACAATTTGTAATATGTCAAACTAACTGCTACCTTTTAGGATATAAACCTCTCCCATGTGTATAATGATACATTTTTTAAACTTGTGAATCTAATTTGTACTTTGAAATAAACTGTCTTTGTATTTCTCAATTGTCCAAACTGTCACCTTCTAGGATTTAATCCACGTGTAACTTTTGTATGCCATTCACTGAAGGAGCTTTTTTTTATTATTTTTTTTTTTTTTTCCACATAAGAGCGAGTGTAACGTAAGTTACTATTTCTTATTTATTTTCGGTTATCTTAATATTCAGTGTTTAGCTCTAGACCCCATTCAAACCCCTAGTTCCCGTTTTTACCACCAGAGTGCTACTTTAAACTCTTGTTCCCGCGCGCTTCTCGGATTTGGCGCTAAATTCACCCCGATGTGTGCGCTCTCTGCAGTTCACTCTCAGCCCCTTCTGCGCAACCGATTCTGCGCAGCCGATTCGGCCCGACTTCACTTCGCTTGGAGCTGTCAACTTCGCGGCATCGATTGGAGGATCGCCGTTTCGACCCGCGATTTTCCCGATGGGATAATCCGTTTCCATCTAGCCTCATCCGCCATGGAATAACTTCGAGCAAGGTATTTGCGGTACTTGCCATCGTGCCCATAAAATCTGTGGCATTATTTCAGGTTTTCTGCCAACTTGTCCTGCGCTATGGCGATGCCAAAAGTGCATATCCGCTCCCAGGCCGTTTGTCAAGCCCGACCTTGCTGCGGTTGATTCCCTCCGCCACGGTCCGAGCCATCCTCTGCTCCCGAAATTGCCGCCCACGTGTTGTCGCACATCATGCCCCGACAACGTGGTTGACCTCACCACCATGCGGAACTGCGAGGACCACTTCACGCCGCTTCAGACAGCACCAACAGGTTAGGGAACCTCGTGTCTGCCAGGTGACGCTCCACATATTGATTTGCTGACCCACCATCTTCTGGTCAGCGTCGCTGATAACGTCTACGGACGACGTCGCCGGTCGATGTCCTGACGAGCACGCCGTCGAGGAATCGCCGCAAACAGCCTCTCCATTATTTCACCATGTGCCTCTTTTTTTTATACGTACGACATCTCTAGCCCCTAGATAACTATTGTAACTATTTTTTTGTGTAATAATAAACCCTCATGTATTCCGTCATATGTATTTATTTACACCTTTCCCTATTCGAATGACAAGCCGGAAAGTATCTCACGAGAAAACCGGAGATCTAAGGGCCCGCTCTCTGCGCTAGCCGAGGTAGGGAGATACCCATTACAACATACTACGCAAATATAATAGCTAAAAACAAATTGTATACCGTAATTGCGTTTGAACAACTTGTTGTATAATTTTAATCTCTAACTACAGCTTAATAGTTCGTCTGCGAATATTACCTTAATAAAGAAATTAATTTCAAAGCGCTCCCATATATGAGTATGTATATACATACTCGTATATGAAATATTCCACTTTCTTCCTTAATACCCAAAAAGTTATAGGATTAATATTCATATTCACCTTTAAGCAATTTATGGGTAAACCTCATCTTTATTACAAACTTCTTCTGTTGATTTAAACCTAAAATAACATGAACGCCAATTAGATAAACCGACAATATTCCAATATTAAATGAACCCTTATAATTATGAGTTAACGCAAAGCTTCTCGAGAAAGTTCAGTTAACCTTTTCCCCTTATTTGTGGTTCATATCTATACAAAATATAGCAAAAAACAAACCCCTTATCTCAATGCAAAAATGCGTACTAAAAAGAGCCATACACAAAAATAGAATACGGATTTTCTTTTCAAAAAATATTATTTGCGATACAGGCTGCTTTCCCAGACATCGATTTGGTAATAATAATAATAATAAAAAACTCAAACCGAAGTTCTCCGCGTTTGGTGTATTATGTTACGAAGTGAAAATATTCAGTTTTGGAACTTAAAAGGAATATCTCTGATTTCTGTGTTACGTATTCAGTTTTTCGCTATCGCCAACTACTGGAATAAATCCCTGTATTCCAAATAACCAAAACGGGAACAGGTATTTGAAATATTGGTTATGTTTTGAATATATCTATACAAGTAAGTATATATTATATCTTAAACATTTATTCATTGCTTTCTTGCTATTTCATATAGAAAAACAATATATAATTTATGTTTTTATATATTTTGAGAAATAAATTGTGTTTCTTGTACTATGATATAATACTTGTCTTGATTAGGTATTTTCAAATGGCATCATTAAAAAAATTAATAATACCCTCATAAGCCAAAACCCTAATAAGAATGGTTAGGGCCGTGAGGGGACATACCGTGCTGGAAGGTATGTGTACCAGTAAATGCCATGAAACGCCATAGATGCATAAATAACATCAGCAACACTATCATCTAGTCCGACTCTCTGGCGTTCACGTGTGATCTTTACGATCCCGCAAACCCTGGGTGTGGCATATTGGACGTACTCGTATTTTGATGTGCCACAGATAACAGAGAGAGGGCGAATGGCGATTTTCGGCGCCACAAAACCGGTCACCTCCAGCTAAGGGAAGTAACACCCCTAGAGAAACCCTGGTCCTCGTAGTAAGGGGGTTGGGCATTAGGCCAACATCCTAACCTCGTAAAATAACCAACATTACGAACACTTCAAGAAATTCGTTTCTTGGAGGTGGCTGAAACCTACCGAGGGTTGTAGCGCCGCCGGAGAAAAAAAAATAATAAAAATAAGCTTAAACATGACGCCCCCAGAATATCTATATAAATAAACTTCTAGAAAAATACGTTTTATCAGTATTAAATATATTATAAAAAAAATATGTATATGTTACTCTTTCAGTCACTCTGATATTTTTATACTATTATATCACTTTTTGGTTCCTTAAAACTGAAATTGGATTTTTTAACTCATACAAATGTTTAATATTCTCGTTCTTATATTTAATCTTGAACTTTAATATAATGTTCAAAGACACGTTTGAACTTGGATAATAATATATTATTAATAGACACGTTTAAACATAGACTTTAATATAACATTGTTCAAAGACACTTTTGAACTAAGGATTTAATATCCCATTGTTAATACGCACGTTTAAACTTGGACTCTAATGCAATATGTTCAAAGACACGTTTAAATAGGATTTTATTATCACATTGTTCATAGACACGTTCAAACTTTAATATCACATGGTTCATAGACACGTTAAACATGGACTTTAATATATCATTGTTCATAGACACGTTTAAACTAGGATTTTAATATTGCATTGTTCATAGACACGTTTAAACTTGTATTTAATATCACATTGTTTACAGACACGTTTAAACTAAGACTGTAACATCACATTGTTCATAGACACGTTTAGACTAGGACTTTAATATCACCTTATGACTAGACACGTTTAAACTTGGACTTCAATGTCACATTGTTAATAGACACGTTTAAACTTGTATTTAATATCACATTGTTCACAAACACGTTGTAACTAAGACTGTAACATCACACTGTTCATAGACACGTTTAAACTAGGACTTTAATATCACATTGTGACTAGACACGTTTAAACTTGGACTTCAATATCACATTGTAAATAGACACGTTTAAACTTGGTCATTAACATGACATTGACAAGACAAAGACAACAAGACAAATTTAAACTAGGACTTTAATATCAGTTGTTCATAGACACGTTTAAACTAGGACTTTAATATAACTTTGTTAAAAGACAGTTTTGAACAAGAGATTTAATATCACATTGTTAATACGCACGTTTAAACTTGGACTCTAATACAATATGTTCAAAGACACGTACTCGTATAAACAAGGACTCAAATATCACATTGTTCATAGATACGTTTAAAGTAGGACTTTAATATCACATGGTTCATAGACACGTTTAAACTTGGACTTTAATATATCATTGTACATAGACACGTTTAAACTAGGACTTTAATATATCATTGTACATAGACACGTTTAAACGAGGACTTTAATATCGCATTGTTCATAGACCCGTTTAAACGGAATACACGATGTGTATATAAAATATTCAAAGAATTGTATTACGATTCCATCCGCATCAGTTTATGTCGCTCAAAAAACCGTTGATGCGAGTAATACAGAAGAAGTTATCTTGTTTATTTTATATCATCCTTACTAACAAGAGAATGAACAACTCACGGAATAAATGTAAGATTTACATAAATCTTATGACCAGAATAGATAACGTGGAGAAGAAATGTTCCGCGGTCAGTTAAGCTTCTACAAATTTGTGTTTAAGATGTTTTTTCTCTGAAACAGGGTCGTTTTTACCAGAACAAAGGTATCAAGAAAATAAGACATTTCCAAGAACAAATTAACGATAAATTATTTCTGATTTAGAATAGTTTTGAATATAATAGTTCCAAACTCAAAAATTAAGTAGTTTAATAACTTCCACGACGATTTTTTTTAAATTAAAACATTGTTTTTTTCCACTTATGAGTTGATTTTTCTCGATTTAAAATACAAATAAAATTATCAGAGAATTAAGTACATGTATCGTTTTGATTAGTACCAAGAATTTTTCGAATTAAACATTCATTAATGTCGGCAAATCATTAATTCGACAATCCTCATTATTTTACACACTTCTTGGTAAGAAAAATAATTAACTAATGAAAATAATTTAAACAAAACACGTGAGTCTTACACGAGAAATTATGAGAAATGTTTAATAATAAGGATACAAACGTAATTAATTTATGAATTATTTGAAACACAATATTTTCCCACTTAATAAAACACTTTACAGACATGTGTTGTTTGGGGTTCTTATTCCTCTTCCCTCTACAGATTCAATACAATAAGTCGTCATTATTAATATATGTCAAGTGGTATAGTTAACTCTAGATTAAGGGGTAATTATTTATAGGGATGTTTGAGTAATGTGAACATATCAAAAATTGGACTTATAGTTGTTTTTTATTTTTTTTCCAATATTTTTAAAATATTTTATTTTATCAAAATCAAACAAGATGTTATAAGTTATATTTATATTTTAAATGTGTAAACTTTCAAAAGCGTTTTCTTATGGAATAGAGAAGAACTTAAGTTTTTTTTTTTTTTTTTTCAATTTATAAAAAAGCATTATATAAAATCAAAAATTGCAAATCACAATATAATTATTAGTATTGCTTTTTATTTAATTTTACAATACAATATAATATCTTTTTTTTTTAAGATAAAAAGTGTTTACACTGTGAAATTCCATAATGATTTATCAACGAATTAAAACACTGTTTTTCTACTTTCGAGCACAGATTTTTTAATAGTGATTTATATCATAAAAAGTTCGTTATCTTATTTGTATGTAATTATGTATTTTTAACTTACCCCAACCATACTAGTTTACAGACAAACAAAACAAATGGACATATCAGACCTGACCAAATATGAGACCTTAAAAACAGAGTGACCATGGAAAAGACAACAGACAGCACCTGCAAATTAACTAAAAATTCAGACAGACACTGGACCACGAATTGTGACAGATATCACTTACCGATTGCACGAACTAAGACAGTACAATCAAGGATATTGAACAATGGACTGAAACTTTACAATGAACTACCAAAAGACACAAGGAATCTCACTACAACTCAATATTAAAAATATCTGAAATAATATATAATTAATAGTAAGATCTAAAAATGTAACCATATAACCCAATTGGTTTTTTCTTTAAATAAATAAAATAAAAATTACCAACCATCACGCCATCTCTTCAAAGGGGCAGGCAGAAAAATGGACTGGTACATTTTTCTTTCATGACATACTCTTCCCGCTTCCTAAATATTCATACATCGTGTCGTATACGCACATCAATGTGTATTATTATATTTAATAAAAGTAAAATAATAATAATATACAAATACTGGGCGCCAAATATCATAAGCACAGCGACCCTGTTTGGGACACAATGTTAATATTCTTACCGCAGAGGGGAAGCGCTGATGTAAGATTTGCATGATGTCGGAATAAATTTAAATTTGAAAAAAGGAAAACACAATAAAAGGCTTTGAAAAGGGTTTATTTCAAAAGTTAATGAAATGCCTCTCGAGCAAGCCAATGAGGGCATTTGAATATGGAATGTTACCCGTGTTTTTTTTTTAGAGGTTTTTTTTGCCAAAAATGTAGGTTCATTCTTGTGAAATACCATGGGAATAAGAATTCAGTTCATGCGGAAAAGTGTGGGGGCTAAATATTTCTGAGCAATGCGTACATTTTCACGAGTGGGAATAAGACCTCTTTAAGCCACGCGATTCGCGTATAACGCAAACACCACAATACAAACAATATTGTTTTTATAATGTTTTAATAATCTAGAAGGTGAATTCGTCACACTATTTTATCAACTTTATTTCTTATATAACGTGTGTAAAACAGTGTTACAAATTATTTTTCCATATTACCAATGGAATTCTACACTGTAAAATTCTTAAATAAAAATGTTATAATAATTATATATCAAATCAAATCAAATCAAATCGGTACGGTGAGAACAGGTAAAATAATATATTGTGTATAGTATACTTCCAGAAACGCACGAGAGACGGTTCGACATTAGAAAGACAGGATACTCTCCAGAATTAAGAGTATTTGCCTTGCTCACTAATATGAAAGACGTCGATCTCCGAGGAGATTAATTGCTCTTCCCTCCGGTGTCACCAGAGGCAGGTTGGTTCTGGCGGCCGGTAGGTAAAACAATCTATGCTGTCGCTGTCGGAGATATCTATCAGGAACAAAAAGCCGAACACCCTCCAGCACGGCCGAGTTCTCGAAACATCCCCTGAGTAATCTTAAGAATATAATCACATATCACTCCATATTATGACGACCTTCGTGGCAGAGTGGTTAGAGCTCTGAATACCATTCCGAATGTCCTGGCTTCGATTCCCAGCGATGACAGTGTGATTGTCACACTATCATTGGACCGGTGTAGAATTCACGTGACAATAAAATGGCGATAGGTTAGCTACCTATCACTGTTGAGAATCAATGTAATAGCTAAAAAAAAATCGCGTACAGTAATTGGGTTCAAACGACCTAATGTATACAAATTATAATAATAAAATAATCACACATTATATTAAGTACTAACTGTACCCAGCCACGCGTTGCTATGGCTCAGTTCGGTTAAATTGAAAATGGTCCCAAATGGTGAATCAATATTTCCCATCCGATGCAATCGGTAAATAATAAAATTTCAAACCAATCGGCTTTTTCCATATGAAAAAGAAGAAGAAGAAGGGTATATAAAAACACGCGCGTATTCGAATGCAATGTTGTGTCAAAATTTCAAAGCAATCGGTAAATAACAAACGATAACAAATTCTTAAACGAGAAGAGGATTGGATTTCATTCAACTTATTTTCAAAACCTTCCTGGGACTAATAAGAACAAACTGTGCAATTTTCAGCAAAATCGGTTTAGTAATTTTCGGGAGAATCAGAGACAGACAGACAGACAAACATTCATATTAATATACGTGTATATAGGTTATTAATACGTAGATTTTATATTCATTTTGTCTGTTTTCTACATGTTTTACTGTCATTCCCATAAAATATAATTTTATCATATTTTGCGGGAATGACATATTCTGCTTTGCTATAGTCGTTACTTTCTTCTTCATTGAAACTTCATTCCGAAAATAACTTCTAGGATTAGTTGGACGTCCCCCTATCCACTGGACCGACCTGGACGGATAAGAGTGGCGATGGATAGAGGGTAGTGGTGTGCTTTGGAAGAGGCCTACTTTCAACATTGGACAACAGACAGCTGTTTAGTAAGTATGTACCATAATTATTAAAAGTGGAATTTATTTTACATAAACGCGTTAACATTGTTGAATTCCATAGTGATTATTTTTTGTGAATTAAAACACATTTTCCCCCACTTTTGAGTTTTTTTTTATTTTTCTCGGCATGTTTCGAAGTTTTACACCTTTATCATTGAAAGAACGACACATGAAGAAGGTGTAATCCCTTAAAACTTTTCAAGAAAAAAAACAGTGCTTTAATTTTAATTTTCATTAATTGTTCATGCAACAATCAACATGTTTAGAAATAATTTTAAAGAATTACATAAGTTATTTAAATCCAATTACTGTACACAACTTTTATAGCTATTGATTCTCATGACATGATACAGGCAGCTAGTAAATCGCCATTTGTATTGTCAAGTGAATTCTACCAGATCAAACACAGGGTTAGAATTTTGCCGGGATTTGTACCCGGGACCTTCAATGAAGCAGTCATAGCGTAAATATTATATTTATGGTGAAACACTTAGCGGTCAAACTTTTGAAGTATTTTTTTATCGTGAAATTTTTTTATTTTTTTATCGTGAATATTGATATATCGACGACAGATGGCAGTTTATACGTAATAAAATAATATTTTGCCTACGTTTTACGTGTTTTATCAATTTTCCCGAATAATGATGTATTTATTGTATTACATAATGATGTATTTATAGTATTACATAATGATGTATTTATAGAATTTGGGTGTAATACTCGTAATTTGACTAACGGAAAAGCAAAACAACTCGTTAAACCATTGAATATAAGATATTTACATGCTTCTGTTTTCACCTAATAGTTGATTCAACCCGGATTATTATCATTTTAATATTTACGTTTTCTAGTAGTTTTATTCTATTTAATGTTACGCCTTGCAATATATAGTACTACACTCTGGCTTCAGACTAGGTGATTGAATTTATTTTTTACTAGTATATTGTACATCACATCGCAAATTATGTGATTTATATTAAACTTTAAAAATAACAGTAGCTATTTCACAAACAGTACAAAATAATTGGTAGTATTGATTCAACAATCAGTAGAATTATAGCTACTTATTTAATTTATAAATTTACCTAAGAATAAAATATTAAAATAATTATTATTTTAATATTGACGACAACTGACGTTTTCTAGAAGATTTATTGTATTTTATACGAGGGACATGTTATGCCTTGCTATATGCTCGTAACGTTATCAAATGACTGACAAGACAATGATATAAAATATAATGCATCATAAACATTTATTATTTCAATTGGAGTCTTACATCAATATTTAAAAAACAATAAATGTATTGAGATGGTTATCTTAGATTAGAGATATTCATAATTTTAATACTTTCATATGAATCACAATCTAGCCTATCCAAAAAAGCTAAGATGGCAGTGCATAAAAGTGTTCTTGTGCCAACCCTTATGTATGAAAGTGAAACATGGAACTGGCAAAAGAAGGATGAAAGTAGAATAAATGCAGTAGAAATGAGATCTAAGACGAATGAGAACGAGGCGAATGTTGACAGAGGCCCAGAGCTCGATATGGGCTGAAGCGCCATCGGAAGAAGAAGAAAAGAACTGTTAGTCACTATTTCACTATTTATAGAACATATTAAAGGTGAAAAAAATAATAATAGTTTTTTATTATTTAATTTTGGTGATCGTTATACCATATAAGACACCCCACCCAATTGTAATAACAAAACAATTTCTCGGAATTAGATCCTTTAAAAAGAAAATAAAATGTTATCGGTACATGGAGGAAAAGAATAATACAGAAATGTGAGTGGGGATGAAAGGAAATATTGATAGACAAATAAATATTGTCAGCTCGCTGTATCAATGTTATCTGGAGACGGGGGACCCGCCTGGGGCTGACAAACAAGGGGATCCGTTCATTGTGGAAAAATCGACAGAAACAATTGCCATGGAACTGTTTGTTGTTTCAAGACTTTATTGCTATTCCGGGAAGACGAGCCGTTCACTGACACTACTACATTTATTTATTATTGGTTTATTTTAAACATCGTTATAATATTGTACTTAATGACCTAAGTGCCATAATGGCAAGAGCATGGACTGCCATACAGAAGGCCCCGGGTTCAATTCCCGGCGATGGCAGTGTAATTTTTACACTGTATTTGGTCTGGTGTAGAATTCACATGACAATAAAATTGCGATAGATTAGCTATCACTCACATGTCGTATGAATCAATATAATAGCTGAAATAAAAAGTATCCCATAATAAGGTTCAAACTACCTGTTGTAATATCGCAATTTATTTATTTCATTCATACACAAATAAAACTTTTTTTTAAATTATTTAACATATCCAAGATTTTTGTTTTTTCTTTCAAAATGATCAATGCAATGATTGCCATTTCTGCAAAAATGTTTATATTTTTGTATTAATATTTACATGTATTCATTTTAATTTTTTAATTTATACTCGCCCTTAACCTTAACGCCCGTGTGCTGCGTGCAATAAAGGTAGCGAATATTGCCCAAGGAAATATTCGCGCGACTTGCGACTTACGCGTAACTGTTATAAAAATAATTATACCTCCAAAATTAGTCATCCTATTTTGGTAAAATAAAAAGCGTCGACCTTTTATCACAGGTATAAACCCTAATATTACGCATCATAACAAAAATATTTATCGTAACCGAAAATAAAATAATGGATCGGTATCTCAAAGACATGATTTACGTAAGGTAATATTCATATTTTGAATACTATTGTCATAAAATCAGTGTAATCCGATAGCGAAATGCACAATAATCACTGGTCCCTTGCGGGACCGTTGGGCATTAAACGACGCAAATCCGCGGTCCCGTACGGGACCAGTGGGCGTCTTAAGGTTAAAGTAACTAAGTAACTAACTAACTTAACATTACTCCGTTACCTAGAAGGAAAATTCTACGAGGAAAGATAAGCACGTTTTTTTATCTCTTCTAGCTATTTTAATCTTAAAGTGTTTTCAGGAAGAATAATGACATAGCTTCACCACTAAAGGATATTTAAAGTGGACAGAATTGGGCTAGAAAGAGTGAAGAATTAATTAATCCGTTTTTTTAAATATAATATTAAAAATACCAAAGCCGCAAAAACTGATTTATGCATGGATTCGAATTCACAATCGAACGTTTATTAAGCGTGTTTTATTTTAACACCGGGAAGTATTATCACTTGACCTCATAATTTTCCCACGGAAATTCAATTTCATATTCAGATTTACTTTCACCGTCTTGGAGCTAGAGTAGGTACTAAATCTCGGAGATAGAAGAAGCTATATTAAAATTTTAAATGAAAATTTCTAAAAACACATAACTCGTGGATTTTTTTTTAAATTAACAAAGCTTGTCAAAGAATGTTGGTGGAAATTTACGATGGCATTAAAATGTGGCCGAGGCGGGGGCTAAATTTTTAGGCCTCATAAATATTGCACGAACTTTTTATCAACCGATCTTTCAAAACTTTTCTATTCGTGGACATCGTAATGTCTCTTAAAAAGTACTTATTTTTTCAAATAATTCAAAAGAGGTGTGTTATGAATGTTTAATGTTCTTTATTTGAAACACTCTTCCT
Organism: Lepidostoma basale; assembly: GCA_022606425.2. NCBI lineage: Eukaryota > Metazoa > Arthropoda > Insecta > Trichoptera > Lepidostomatidae > Lepidostoma > Lepidostoma basale. Next base: position 1,437,937 of record JAHDVF020000113.1, on the reverse strand, counting down.
CTGTTATAAAGCAGGGGTGAAATATGTTCGGTGTTCATTCACCTCAAGGCAAAAGTAACTAGGTTGACTGTCAAATATAATGAATACTGTTGTACGGTTGATAATTCTACGGTTGATAATGACGACCTTCGAGGCCGAGTGGTAAGTGCATTGACTGCCACCCCGAAAGTTCCAGGTTCGATTCCCGGCGAGGGCAGTGTGATTATATCAATAGATGCCTTAAACTATAAAAAAATGTTTGTAATGTCTTTTGAGAAAATAAACTGATTTGATTTGATTTGATTTGATTATCACACTGTCTTCGGCCCGGTGTAGAATTACGTGACAATAAAATGGGGATAGATGAGCTACCTATCACATGTCATGAGAATCATTATGATAGCTATAATACTCTTTACATCGATTTGGCTCATGCTGTCATGATGTAAAGAGCGATTCAACAAAATAATTATAATAATAATAATAATAATTGGCTTATAAAAAATCACTTCCGCCTCATTAATTAATTATACCCTTTCCGCTAGATATGTTTCTGTTACATCTCCCCTCTCCTCATTCCTAATTATACCCCTTCCACTTTTATACATAACAAGATCTCCATTTAGTATATAATCACTTATAAGTGAAGGCGAACATAAAAGAAATGATAAACCAACTTATCTGGCTTGGGTTATATGAGAAAATATACCCTATACTTCGTATAACCGCTCAAAAATATATAAATAATAAGAAACACGGACCCCACTACCTCCTAGACATTTGTAAGATATTTGATTTCAGCCCACGCAAGTCAAAGCTAGGATCTGCGAGAGATGCATCTGTATATTTACATATTATTCCATGGCGCCCAGGAGCTCTACTTTCAAAGAACGTGCTTGCGAGATCATAGGACCAGCTGCAGAAATAGACATCCCCATTACATTTAAAGTCAAGTTAATGCAGAATACATAAAAAAAACTCTGTCGATGCTTCCTAGATGTCAAGTGCCGTTAAATGAACTTCCCGTGAAAATGTCTCTTTATAATTTATCAACAACAGAACACATGAAAGAATTGAAATTATTGTAGATGCTTGTGAAGTTTTTTGTTTTTTTTTTCTTCGGCGCCGGCAGCTTTGGTGGGTCTCAGCCTTCTCCACGAAATGAATTTCTTGAAGTGTTCGTAACGTTGCTTGTTTTACGAGGTTGTTGACTTAACGCCTAACCCCCTTACTAGGAGGACCAGGGTTTTTCTGTAGGGGTGACCGGTTTTGTGACGCCAAAAATCACCATTCGCCCTCTCTCTGTTAGCTGTGGCACATCAGCATACGAGTACGTCCAATATGCCACACCCAGGGTTTGCGGGATCATAAAGATCACAGAGAATCGGACTAGATGGTAGTGTTGGTGATATTATGCAACTATGGCGTTTCATGGCATTTACTGGTATACATACCTTCCTGCACGGTATGTCCCCACGGCCCTAAACATCCATTCAAACCTCTGCTAGTGAAGTAACTTTTTAAATTCCTATGGACATACAACTAACTCTTAATGAGTTTTAGCCTATTTGATAATTTTCTTCCAAGCTCCTCGATCCTGCGCTTATTGCTCTCAGCACTCCGATTCCCAACCTAGCCAGATCTGCCAGAGCTTCATCAATTAGGCTCTATCTCACCCTTCCTAAAGGTCTTGACGCGTAGAGTCTTGATTGTTCTGGTCTAGTATACAAGTGAAGTAACTTTTTAAATTCCTATGGACATACAACTAACTCTTAATGAGTTTTAGCCTATTTGATAATTTTCTTCCAAGCTCCTCGATCCTGCGCTTATTGCTCTATTCAAGTACGTCTCAATTCAAGCTAAGCGACCGGCTCTCGAGGTGCTTGTTATAAGGAGTTGCAGTATCATCATAAGAATCTCTTGGGTGCTCTTATGCCTCCAAGTTCCCCCTTCAACACCAAGCCGGGGTCGAAGATCATTCTCAGGACCCTATTCTCAAACCTGTAGATTTTTAATGGTACTTTAAGAGTCATTGTCTACGACTCAGAACCATATGTCGCAACTGGCTTGATGACGGTATTGAAATAAGTATATACTAATTTCAACATTTTATTTTGATTGAAAAAAATGTTTTTTTGCGATTTTTTAAATGAGATATTTTAAAAGAGATATTTACGATTCGAGTCTTCAACGAAAGAGAATTACTTGCCTCTTGCGATTTCTTCCGATTTCTTAGAAATGTAATGGCAACGAAAAGAAAATATAAAGTACGCATTATGTTATACCGTGAGGACATTTCACCGAATGTGTTCTACATCACTCACGTAAAGCCTTTCTTTAAAAGAAAGCCTCTGATCTCACAAGTGGAAGGCACTATCCCACAAATTCATTCGTAGTTATAATTCTTCGCCGAGAATTCTCCGCACGTTTCTATATAGAAAATTGATCGCTAAATTCAAAACTCCTATTTAATTAGAATGAAAATGTTTGTTAACAAAGAAGTTATATTATACACATTTTACGGGAATGGTATATTTGATTTTCTTAGGCATTATCAAAGGTCCAAGACAAAGAACGTTTGACCATGCTTTATAAAGACAAAACATACATTTTCCATAAACTATAATAAAACCTCTAGAAAACAGAGTTATGTCAGGATAGAAAAATGGGGCGATCCATCCTCTCTGCTTTCGCCTCCGAGGAAACGGCGTGATAGTTAGTTAGTTAGTTGGTCTTTTATTTTATCGGTATAAAAATGGTTTTAGCCTTATTTCAACAAAATTATATTTTTCCCCAACCTTATACCAGATTTCTAAACAAATACTTTTTTTAAGATCCTCGTCCATGCAGACTTCCACTTTGTGTTTTGCATTCACATTTAAATAACATTTGAAAAATATTATATTACTACAATACTTTTTTTGCATTTTTTACATACATGTTTCAAACCGTATATATCTGTTCTCGGTATATTTTTACATTACAGTTAAAATATTTACACTGTGGAAGATAATATTCGGTCCAAAACATGTTTATAAAAAAATCTAAAAGGAGTTGTAAAAATACAGTGTTTCTAAAATATAGAATACTTTTAATATTATACCGTTTATTGAAAAATGTATGATAAGTATAATATTTAAAATACGCATATTGTATTTAAAAAAAAATAATGTTAAATTTTAAAATCTGCTTATGTATCACAATATTTTTTTCCGTGACAGATGTTTCAAAAATAAAAATTGTGATACATAAAATTTGATAATCATATAATTGAACAGCTAATAATGTTGAAGTATCATAGTTTTTCGGTCAAAACAATGGACTTTTAAAATAATATTCTTCTTCTTCTTCTGCTTTATTTAGTACTTATAAACGAAACAAAACTTTTTCTCTAATTATAAACGAATTGGAAAATTTCCCTAATGTTTATGATTTTTTTCTTCTTCTTCTTTCGGTGCCGTGTCAGGTCCCCCCAACGTTGGCGATCACTACAGCAAAGGCATCTCTATCCTGCGCCACTTAGAACAGGTTCTGAACTCTTGTTATTCCTGTCCACTCTATGATGTTCTGTTGTCAGGACACCTGCCTTTTACCAACTTCCCGACGTCCCTCCACTTTATCCATTAATATCAGTCGAAGTAGGTGGCATTATTCTCCCCTTAGCACATGACCCAAATATGAGACCTTTCTAATTTTCACACTCAAAAACAGCTCTCTATTGGTTCTGGCTCTTTGCAGTACGTCTGTATTACTGACCCTATCGGTCCACGGTATACGGAGCATTCTGCGGTATATCCACATCTTGAATGCTTCCAACCGGTTGATTACAATCACTTTCAGAGTCCAGGTTTCGCAGCCATATAGTAGAACAGACCAAATATAACATTTAATCATTCTTTGTCGGAGTTTCAATTTAAGATTATCGTTGCAAAAGAATATTCTCATTTTTTTTAATGCAGCTCGTGCAAGTTCAATCCTGCATTTTATTTCAATGTCCGGGTCAAGCGCTTTAGTGATAATACTGCCAAGGTATTTCAATTGTATTTAGTACTGCGTCCTGTTATTTCTCGGAGCCTGTTCCTGGGATGTAGATGTCCAACTGTCTCGCCATCTTTTGGGTGGACTTCCTGGAGGTTGATTTCCTGTTGGTACTTTATTTGCGGCTATATTTATCACTTTTTCATAACACGTTCTTTCCACATGATCTCTCCAGTAGCGTCTTCTCAGTCTTCCCCATCGCACGACATCTTCCACATTTTTCAGAATTTCTTACTCTGTCTCGGAGTGTCGACCCGCAACGGAGAAGAGAGTCTTCATTTATGTGGTTCTTAGGAGACTTTATGTTTAAAAATCTAAAATTATTAAAGATTTTATGACCAGTTCAGCATCGTTGACGACATTGCCCAGTTTCTGTGATTTTATTAAAACGACCAGTTTTTTTCAAATTCGTGACCATATTCCGACGAAACCGGTCAAAGAAATGTCAAACTTATGAAAGATTTAAATGAAAAGTTTGGTACACTTACAACTATTTGATAAATCAATAAATTTTTGGTAGTAATTGCCGAATGAATACTGTTTTAGAAAAAAAATGTTGGACTTCCTGTGTAAGTGTATATACCATACATACGTATTCACGTTATTTAGTATTGGCACTCAGTCTCAGGAAAATGTAGAACCTATTCAATTTCATCCATTTGGCAAACGGAACATCTCACCTTAATAAAGCAAGAACGCGCGAGTAGGAAATCGCAAAGGAACATGCAGTTTATCAAATCTCGTCTTTCTCCGAAAGCAAATTTTCCTTGGAACTGTACCGGGATGAAAGCATTTCTTTTGAATACACATCTAAAAGAGTGTTAATCGAAATATAACACGTGCGTACTCTATTACTGAACAATGGTGTAAGGCACAATATCCAAATATGTCAACAACAACAACAAAACATCACGCCCTTTCCTCGCAGAGAGAATGGATCGCCACACTACTCTATCCTGACATACCTTTCTAGCTTCCTCCACATTCATACAGCGAGTCATACACGCACGTCGATTCTTCCGGCTTCTGACATGACCAACCTTTAAAATTTGATTAATTTGATCATGCCATGTTTTCCTCGGTCTATCTCGACTCCGTACTCCATTTACATCGTTAACGTATACTATTTTAACCATTCTTTCTTCACTTTTAATAATTTAGATCATAATACTTTCTTTCGCTGTACATTCCTTTCTAATATCAGCATTTGAGATTCTGTCGTACATCGTTCTACCACACATACGTCTTAAGGACCTCATCTCTACCGCATTTATTCTACTCTCATCTTTCTTCTTCAAGTTCCATGCTTAGCTTCCATACATAAGGGTTGGGACCATTGTGAACGTCCGTTTTCGCTTTCATTGATAAATTCTTGTTTCCAATAACTATTTTGAAAGCTCCATTCACTTTATTACCCGCACCAACCCTTCTTTCTTCATCACTGTCAGTTCGGCCATCCGCTGCGAACATGCTACCTAAATACACAAATTCCCTCACCTGTTCCAAGTTCTCTTCATTCACACTTATATTACAAACTGTCATTTGCTCTTCCCTTTAAAAAACAAACACCTTTGACTTTCAAAATATGTCTTTTGTCATAATAATCTACTTAAACTACAAATTAGTATTGTGTCATATTAAAACATTGTATCTTTTGTTTTTATAAAGCGTTCTAATTTGATTTTTCAATTTTCATTCCTGTAAAATATTAATTTGGTGATTTACCATAACATTTATTTTCAAGTAAGTTATCACTTTTTCACAATATCATGAGTAGCTTATGCCTTCATTTTTTATTATTTTATTATTGAATTCACACACTTTTGTCACAAATGAAACCGGTAACCACCTAATTAACTCACAAGAAAAGTTCTGATTGAAACATTTTATATGAATTGTTAAATAAAACCCATTAAGAATTATTACACAATGTTTTTACACTTATGTTAACAGAATCTCGTTTTTACACCTATGTTAACATTTGATCAATGACTTGGAAAGGCGAAACATGTCATTTCATATAAAATTTAATATAATTCCTAGAAGACAGACGTTTACGTTTATATTAATTAGAAAAAAAGAGTTTTCGTTAAAAAATATATTTATTGTAGAATTCTATCGTTCAATCTTATTGCCAGTTTATTGAAAAAATATGTATATTAAAACTAGCGACACGTTCAAACTGAAAAATACTTAAGTTTTCGTTGCGTAAAAAAATACTTTTAGGTATTATTAATTTTGAAGGTTGCTACATATATAATAGAAACTTTAATTCACTAGGATCCAATTTATCAAAATGTTCTAATTTCACAGGCTTTTCCTCTTTGAGAGCGAAAACTGTCGCACAGAAGGCAGCTTTATGTCCTTCGCAACAAAGATAATTTAATTACGTTTGTTACTAAGACTAGATAAACTTGTTAAAAAGATATTACATTCCTCGAGCTTATTAAAAAATGTAGGTTAATTAGGACAACAGAAGACATCACTTTGACGAGCAGAGAGAACAAACCGCAAGTTTTATGACAAATACATAACCAGATCTGAAGTACACGGGCTTATCTTTAGGGGTGTTATTTAGAGGGGTGCGAAATTTATTTTGTCGGTTTTACTACGAATATGATAAGGTGTGAAAATTTTATTATGCTTTGTAAAATTTTCCTGGCACAAGCAGAAGAATAAACAAAGAAAATAAATCTTGAATATAAAGTTTGTACTTGTTACGACGTGCAAACAAATTTCATTTTATTATTTTTTCCTATTATTATTAAAAAATAGAACAAGATGTTGTTATTAAAATAAACAAAAGTTGTTTAAAAATAGAAGAACTAAAAATTCTAACTAATTCTATAAATGATATGAAATGATAATGAAGGGGAGTGTTGACGAGACGTTGACGAACGAATGATAGCATATTTTTTTTAAAACTAACTAACTAACTAACCATCACGCCGTCACTCCGAAGGGGTAGGCAGAAAGAATGGACTGGCATACTTTTCTTTCCTGATATCGTGGGTATACTGGCAAAAAACGTTAAGTCTAAAATCGCTGTTTTGAGAAATCGAACATTTAAGTTTTCTTTAAATTTGAAACATATAAGTGTCGTTGTCAAAAGTCAATCGAGGGAATTTTTTCAGCCGAAGACAATAAGTAGAGTTAACGTTTTTTTCCAGTACAAAAATGTTCAACAAGACTCTTCGAAAAATATTAAGTTTTTTGAAGCTTTTAGCCTGTATGAAATACCTTTTGTACGATTTAACGTTAAATTTATTTTTAAAAGTAGAGAAAAAATCTGTTTCATTCGACTTCGTGTATTTTGCCAATTTGTAGAGCATTGTAAACTTTACAATACTGCATCACTAAGTCAAAACTGCCAATTTTCGACTTAACGTTTTTTGCCAGTATACCCACGATATATTTCTCTCGATTCCACAACATTCATGCATCGTGTCATGCACGCGGGTCGTTTTCTCTAACTCCTCACGAGGTCTTATATCTTTTTAATAGAAATGTTATTATATTTTATGGGAATGATATTTTACGCCTTGCAAAAGCATTATGAAAGGTTTTGGCCTAAGAAAAATGAAACGGCATTTTTTAATGCTATCGCATACGAATGACCTTTTTCAATATGATTTGCAAATCATCTACACATAAATAATAGAAATATAACTCTACATAATCTAGACATTTCGGGAATCAAAAAAGCAATTTAAATCAAATAAGATATTATAAACACCAACTAAACTTAACTTCTAGTCCCTTAATTGATTTTTCCCCTTCCTCTGTCTCATAATTCCAAGTAAACAACAATTTACCCTGCCACTAAATTTAACTTTTCCCCCATCCACTTTTCACTCGTCATTTATATCATTTAACTGTTAAAACCGTAGAAGGGAAGTTTGTGTCCCGAAACATGTTTGTGAAAAGCGCTAAAAAGTGTTATGGTAATACAATGTTTTCATAAAGTTATTCATTTTTTCATTTGTACATAAAAACTAACTAACCATCACGCCGTCTCCCCGGAGGGGTAGGCAGAAAGAATGGAACGCCACACTGTTCTGTCCTAACATACGTCTCTCGCTTCCTCTACATTCATACATCTTGTCATGCACGCACGTCGATTTTTCCGACTCCTCACGTGACCGACATTCAATATTTGATTGATTTGATCGTGCCACGTTTTCCTCGGCCTTCCTCTATTTCTAGCTCCGTTCACGCCGTTTACATATACCTTCTTTACCATTCTGTCTTCACTCATTCTTTCCATGTGTCCAAAGCATCTTAATGACCCTTTCCTTATTTTGTTCATAACACTTTCATTCGCACCACATTCACTTTTTATACTTGCATTTGTCACTCTATCATATACAGATTTGTCACACATTCGTCTTAGAGATCTCATTTCTACTGCATTTATTCTACTTTCATCCTTCTTTTGCCAGTTCCATGCTTCATTTCCATACATAAGGTTCGGCACAAGAACACCATTGTGCACTGCCATCTTGGCTTCATTTTTACATGGCTAAGTAATTATTATAATTATAATTTATGATGTAGATTAAACAAAGTTATTTTCAATTTCTTTTTTATACAATTTATCTCACTAGCAATAACTATCTACATCCATTCTACTTCCATTTAATATGAAACTATTCCTATACGAATGTTTTTCCGTTGCAAAGTATGCTGCAGCGTCACTAAACCTCTATTCCCTGAAGCACCAACGATATGACCGAAGGCCAGTACTCTCTCTCATTAATATTGACGGGCCGACCTCAGCTCCCAAATGACAGCCAGTGACCGCAAAGCAAATACCTCGTTCAACTCAAACTTCATACAACTTCCATCCAGGCTTCGATATCCCGTTAATATAAGTAACGCTCGTATTCCTCTGAGCCGAGTTCACGTGAACACATTATAACTTAATTGTAGCATTTTGTTGCAAATATTAACACAATCTAATAATATACTTAGAAAATTGAAAATAGCTTTGTTTAATACACCAAATATAAAACAAAATATTGAAAAAAACACGACATGTTTCGGAGGATACCTCTATTCGCAGCCCAAAAAATTCTAATGAAACTGGGCTATTCTAACGAACCTGGGCTATTTGTTAAACAGTAAGAACTAATAAATAATATTAAATAATAATAATACATGATGATATAATAATATAAAATATATATATAAAAATGTAATTTAGAAAAAACATACATTTGAAAAGACAATTAGTTGATATATTTTTGTAACACCTGATGATGTCAACATAGGTTGACGAAACAGCTGTCGCGAAAAATATAAATAAAATTTTGTTACATAAAAACAAAGTTTTATAATTTAACAGTTTTAAAATGTAAATATGATACATTCAAATACAAACTGTAAATCTACCGCAGTACGAGACCATTTTTTTGGACTACAAATGTAGTCAGTCGTACTATAGGGGTTAAACACGCCAGGCAGCCATAGAGCGCCTTGTAAGATAAGTAAAATATGTAATACTTGTTTCACGATAGAAGACACTTTCCTTTATTATAATGTACTCGTATAGACCTAACAAATTATTTCGCAGTTAAACAATAACAGTAATGATAAAGTCTAACTTCAACTTAATTCCGTTCCATTTTCATACAAACCTCACAAACGGCATCTATTTAGATTTATCATTTCATCTCGGAATCCGCTCCTTACACAAGGAAGCTATCATCTGTGTACAGGCTCCGGGATGAAATTTAAACAGGGCGCGCTTACTTGCTTAGCAAGAAATGTAAACACTCGAGTGCTGCTAGAAGGAGGCGGTGATGTCGGGTTAACAAAGGGACGGCGCAGGACTCACGCAAGAGGGCTTTCATTAATAATTCTGTAGAAGAGACCCTCCTCAAAGTGCGAAGCGAACTAAATTAATTTTCCATAGACTGTAGACGTATAAATCTTCGCCGTTTTAAAAATTATGCTGTCTTGCGAAGACATCGTTTAATTTAATTATCACATCCTCAGTATACTGAAGACAGAGAATAACACTCTAAAACTATAAATGCTTAATGAGTTTATTATCCTCCTTTGAGACTAACTATTAAAATATAACTAACTAATTGAACGCTAAGGCATTAACACTGGGGAATTCCATAGTAATATCAATCCACTAATTATTTTTTTTTTAATTTAAAAACATAACTTGTTACGGAGGATACCTCCATCTTCAGGTGTAAAAATATAATAAAAACTAAACAAAGAAAGACATTTGATATATTATTGTAACACCGGATGATGTCAACATAGGTTGATGAAACAGCTGTCGCGTAAAACAAAATACAGTTGTGATACAAAAAACAAAGTTTATTCATTGACAGTGTACAATGTTAAGATATCATAGTGTTTCGGCCAAAACAATGGACTATTTAAAGAAAGACTAATATAAAAACGCATTTAAAATACGATAAAATAATTCAAATTTAAAAATTAACCTGCGCTATTTGTTATAAGTACTAATTAATCGAATTTTAAATACGTTATTACATGAGTCTTTCATGGTTTAGTTTTTATTATATTTTTACACCTGAAGATAAAGGTATCCTCCGAAACATGTCGTGTTTTTTAATATTTTTTTAATAAATAGTGGATTAAACAAAGTTATATATAATTTCCAAAATATAACTAACTAACTATCACGCCATCTCTCTGAAAGAGTAGGCAGAAAGAATGGACCGCCACACTGTTCATTCCCGAAATACTTGTGTTGCTTCCTCATGCATGCACGTCGAAAATATATATGATACTAAGATCTAAGATGTTATACAAAATTTACTTAAATTATCATTCATGTGAAAATAGATTACTATTATTATTTAGATATGATATCATTTTATATGGAATACATAGAAAAATTTCCTTTCATTTCGCAAGAATACATAAGTGTACTCGTATTGTGCAAAGTACAATGAAAAAATATACATAAGATGTAAAATTGTATATGTGATATATTTATCACGTGATGACACAATCACGATTCTCCCTTTAAACCCTGAAGCACGTACGGAACCCTCATGTTTTATTAAAGATTCTTTTTGTGATTTGACTTTCACAGTAACTCGCATCATCCCTTAGATCACCGGTGGCTTTCAGCGCCGCGCCCCTCCGCACCCCGAGGAAATCTCGGATCATGTTTGCCTTTGTGGAAGTGTTCCGCAGATTTGATTTGAATACATTATTGTTTGATCTTTCCTTCTAGAAAGAACCCGTTCGCAAGTATGTGAGAATGCATGATGCAATTTCAGCCTAAATAAATGAAATCTAGAATTTTTTAAAGAGTAAATACAAAGGGACTTTTTTATAAGTGATATTTGATTTCATAAAAACGTGTGAGTGTTATATTATGAACTAAAAAACAAAAACAAATGTTTCTTCGGCAACATTGGATAAAAGATACTGACCAACAATACGCATACGAGTATCGCACTCGTATATCGCGTCAGTTCGTGAATTGATATCAATTTTTCGTGACTCTAAGAGGTCACGACGCCATATTATTGAATTATGTTTAGTAATGAATAAAATAACAATACTTATATTTTATTTCTTCTGTATTGCCATCAATTGTGGATTAACATTTGTATTTATTTATTTTTTATGAATTAAAACACTGTTTTTTGGACTTTTGAGCTTATTTTTCTCGACATGTTTCGAATGCGATACAAAGGAGTACGATACAAACGTTCGTTTATATCATTCTTCCGAAAATGAAGGTGTTAGTCTTCGAAACGTGTCGAGAAAAATAAATTCAAAAGTGGAAAAAACAGTATTTTAATTCATAAAATAATTCGTTATTATGGAATTCCATAGTTTAAACGCCTTAAGTTTATTATAATTTATTTATTATATAATACACAAATGAGACATAACAAACGAAAAACATTTAGGCGACTCATTTGGTCACAAAACGGTGTAAAAAAGATAAAACAATGACATGAAACCAAAAAAGTGTACATATCAGAAGGAACCCAAATATGTAGACGTCAGTGAAGCAGTACTCTTTCCAGAATTTGTAATATATTTTTAATGAACACCGCCTCACTGACGCTGAAAATGTCCAAATCCGAGACGATTAAATTGTATCGCCATACTACTCAATCCTGACACCCATCTATAGATTCCTCCACTATTATTCAGCGAGTCATATACGCACGTCTTTTTTCCCGATTTCTAACATGCCCGATCTTTACAATTTTATTAATTTGCTCATGTCACGGTTTTTAGGTCTTTCTTGAATTTTTATAATTCACTTTTTGAGTGTTGTGACAGCCGTTTCGCAAACCGATGTTGGCATCATCGGGTGTTGCAAACTACACTTAATTATTTGTAACACCCGATGATGCCAACATTGGTTGGCGAAACAGCTGTTACGACACTCAAAAAGTGAATAATAAAAATTGTGATACATAAAAGTGTTATAAATTTTAATAATTAACCTATTAACCGGGCGGTCTCCTCTCCAATTACGTAACTTACAACGGGCGCGCGCTTTTCATAAAGACGCATTATTACGTCACCTATGATATACTAACAAAAATAAACGTCCCGTCCGTTTCAGTATACGAAATGTTTTAATGGCGTATAAAAACGTCCTAACGGTATGCACCACTATTTATATTAGACGAGTATATACGTCCCACCCGGTTAACAGGTTAATTATGTTGAAGTGTCATAGTATGTTGGCCAAAACAATGGAATTAACATCTTTAATAGATACATGTGTCACTGGAAAACTAAAATGCATAGAAATCCTCATCATCCATGTGAGGAGTCAGAGAAATCGACGCGCGCACGCGACACGATGTATGAATGTTGAGGAAGCGAGAGAAATATGTCAGGAAAGAAAAGTGTGGGAGTCCATTTTTTCTGCCTACCCCTTCGGAGAGATGGCGTGATGGTTAGTTGTTAGTTTTTTTTTCCTCGTCATCATTAGAATACTTTCATTTCGTTTATCTTATTATAGCATAACGGTAAATTAACATTTGGAGGGCTTTTTAGTAAATGGAAAGAAAGGCTGTCTTTTTTGCTTTTCAATACCTGTCCATTTTCAAGTTTATAGATACCTACGCCGTAAGTTTAAGCTCCGTTGATTGGGAACAAAGCATGACATAAAGCAGAGAGAACAAAAGGAGGGAGGGAATCTGCTTATGGGAAACGGTCCATACTGTTTGCAGCGCTCTGGTGAACATTTATATTATACGTAACTATTCTCATAAAAAGAAAATGCAATAAGAGCAGGCGACATGCTAGCGAGATGTCTCCTACGAGACTTGTTAAGTAAACTGCCTTGACTACAATATTGTTATCGAGAGGAAGCCTGAGAGGATATTAATTGGATGCAACGTATTGGAAACGACACGAGTAAACAACCTGTCCTATATAATTCGTATTACGAGTATATACTATAATACCCTTTTCATTTAAAAATCGATTATCTTAACACGGTGATGTTATTATTACATTTTTTTAATCTGGTGGTAATATTCGGTTTATTTTTATTATTTTTTTTTTTATGTACACAACAGGTCGTTTGGACCCAATTACTGTGTACAATTTTTATTTTTTAGCTATTATATTGATTCTCGTGACATGTGATAGGTAGCCAATCTATCGCCATTTTATTGTCACGTGAATTCTACACCAGACCAAAGACAGTGTGACAATCACACTGCCATCGCCGGGAATCGAACCCAGGACCTTCAACATGGAAGTCAGAGCTCGTAACCACTCTGCCACGAAGGTCGTCAATGATTATGGAAGTGTATGTGTACTTATGTCACAAAAAAAGTGCCAACAAGCTAAGAGTCACTCAGAGAGCAATGGAGAGAGCCATGTTGGGTATCAGTTTACGGGACAGACTCAGAAATGAGGACATAAGAGTCAGGACAAAGGTTTCTGATGTTATCAAGATGGCCGCAACCCTCAAGTGGCGATGGGCGAGACATGTCGCTCGCGATCCAGATGAAAAGTGGACAAGGCGACTGCTGTGCTGGTGGCCAAGGACGGCAAAGCGTGGAGTTGGGCGCCCACAGTTGCGTTGGCGCGACGATGTCCGGGGAAAGTGCGGGAAGTGCCTGGATGCAGATCGCTCAGGATAGAAGAGAATGGAAAATGCGAGAGGAGGCTTACGTCCAGGAGTGGACGGTCAATACAGACTGAAGAAGAAGAAGAAGAATGTGTACTTATGAATGGAAGTGAAGCATGGAACTGGCAAAAAAGGATGAAATTAGAATAAATGCAGTAGAAACAAAATCTCTAAGACAAATGTGTGGTAAATCTGTATATTATAGAGTGTCAAATGCAAGTATAAGAAGTGAATGTGGTGCAAATGAAAGTGTCATGAACAAAATACTGAAAGGATCATTAAGATGGTTTCGACACATGGAAAGAATGAGTGAAGACAGAATGATAAAGAAGGTATATGTAAACGGCGTGAACGGAGCTTGAAATAGGGGAAGGCCGAGAAAAACGTGGCACGATCAAATCGATCAAATATTAAATGTCAGTCACGTGAGGAGTCGGAGAAATCGACGTGCGTGCATGACAAGATATATAAATGTAGAAGAATCGAAAGAACTGTGTCAGGACAGAACAGTATGGCATTCTATTCTTTCTGCCTACCCCTCCGGAGAGACAGCGTGATGGTTAGTAAGTTTTGAAATGATTATTTTAACCTCCTTCAGCTGATAATTAAAACACCAATAATAACAAATGGCGTCGAAGCAAGAGCAGACACAGTAAAGACCAAAAAAAGTTTTGAGGACTTCCGAGATGAAGACACTGAGGACGATAGCAGTCAAGACACTGAGAGATTTCGTGAGGAGCACCAGAATAAGAGAGAGATATATAAGGTTGAAGATATATTTTTTTTTTTTACAAAAACTAATAATAAATATTTTTTCTGGTCGTATTCTTGTAGTGTCAAATAAAAGATATTTTGCATTTTGCAAACCTCTTTCTTAAAAACCACCGTAATAGCTATATACATAGAGCAAAGTGTGTAAAGATAGAGACATTTTATAAACAATATATCTAAAAGACTATCACCATTTTAACCATCATGATACATGATAAGATTTTTTGTAAAAGCTTTCCAAAACATGAAATACTTCATCAGAACGGTAAAAAATGTTTTGTAATATTTTTAAATCGCTCTTCATTCAACTTGGAACATTTTTTATTATCAAACTAAACATAAAGCACCAGTAGATATATTCTAAAGGAAAATTTATTTTTCGTAATAACCAAGAGGAAGAGAGCAAAAAGCTAGAAAATTCACATTATTAACGGCTTAACTTTTCCCTTACATCGTAAATATCGCATGGCCACTCATTTGTCTCCAATCTCTTAGGATTTATCTGGGAGATTTTCTTCCTAATACGATGGCGGCTGACTAACAGCTACCATAAACCCGATATTCCCAGAGGTGTCCGAAGCACAACCAGTAGGCTACCCATTCCGGACATGTGTGAGTTTTAAAGCCGGCGACACACCGATGCGACAATCAGCTTTCACGGATTACTGTCTGATCACGTTGCATTGAACAAAAAAAGCTACTTCATACAATTGAATGATAGTTCATTACTTCAAGAAATACTATTATAAATTCAATTAATATTATATACTGTATCTTTAACAATGATGTAAAACTTCATATTAAATAATCAATACGATTGAAAACGTCAGTTTTCTAGAAGTTTTATTATATTTTGTGGTAATGACATATTTCGCCCTTCTAAGGCATTATCGAATGTCATGCATTTGATAATGCCTTAGAAGGGCGAAACATATCATTCCCATAAAATGTGATAAAACTTCTATAAAACTGACGTTTTCATAAGTATTAATCAATTAATATTCTTTATGCGGTATCCTTTTTGACAAGAGCACGATAATTTCAATTAAATTTTTAAGAATATGCCACACGCCAAATTTAGTTTTAAAATATTGTCGTAATGTATTACAAATTAAAAAAATTATTTTATTAAATACGACAATATAACCTTACCTAACCTAACCAAATAACCACCATGCCAACTCTCTAAAGGAGTCGGCAGAAATAATGGATTTCTACACTGTTATTTCCTGACATACTTATAAAGTTGCTGAAAATTTAAAGAATGGGTTCATTTATCAATTAACCAGTTTATATGAGAAGAATTTATTTATATCGGCGTAATATATGATATAAGTTTCAAAAAATAATAAGCTTGTGGTACCTATATGTCACTCAATCCCACAGCTTTGCAGCTTCGATGAGACAAGTTTCTCATTGCAAATTTATTTGAATTCATCATCATCATCAGCCTTTAGTCGTCCAGAGTCGGACATAAGCCTCCTTCCTGACTTTCACAACTCTCTATCCCTCGCCAAATTGTGCCATTGACCTATTCATTTGATGTCATCATACCATCTTGTTTGTGGTCTGCCCAGATTTCTGTGGCCGGTTCTCTGTCACCGCTGTAGGGTGCTTTTTAGATTTATCAAGAGATATTATACTTCAACGGTTTTTTAGATTGATCAAGAGATATTTCAAATGTAACTTTAGTTTATTCAAGATAAATTCCGAGAACTTATCCGTACTATTTTAATATGTTGGTATTATTGTTCCAGGCTGATATCTCCGACAGGACAACTATACATTTTTTTTACTTGACGGCCGTTATAATCGACCTGCCTCTGGTGATGCTGGTGAAGATAGCAATTATTTTGCTGAACATGATCCCCTCGGAGATGAACGTCTTTCGTCTTAGTGAAAATACGTTCAGAAGGTAAATTATATTTTTACTAGAAAGTATCTTATCTTCCTAAAAAGAACGCGTTGGAATTTTACAATTTCTTCTTCTTTCTTCTTCGTCAGCCTTTATCGGTCCACTGCTTGGACATAGGCCTCTTCCCTTCCCTTCCACTCGTCTCTATCTCCTGCCAGCCGCAGCCACATTCTTTCCCCCCCGCTTCTCCTATTCTCCTATGGTCTCCACCTTATTATTTTCTAGGTCCATCTATCCTCACTCTGTCTCGCCACATGACCCGCCCATTGCTACTTCAGTCTCGCTAGTCGTTCCATGATGTCCGTTATTTTTGTTCGGCGTCTAATCTCCTCGTTTCTGATTTTATCTCGGAGACTGACGCCGAGCATATGTCTTTCCATGGAACGCTACGTGACTCTTAATCTCTCTATATTTCTTTTGGTAAGGGAATTTTACATACTTGTTCTCAAATAAATTATGAATACGTGTGCAACCTCTTTTGATAAATTAGAAATGATTAGATTTGAAATTTAATTGTATCTCAATAGAGACGAAGATGCAAACTGGAAACTGAATATGGTTGATCAAGGTGTTTACAGGACTTATGACCTGTCATTGGTTGGGTTAAGCGCACGCTTTATGTAATTACAACATTCCCCATTCCACCTATTTTCATTATGACCATGTAAGACAAATTTTTGGAGGTTGTATATATGCTACAAATCTATACTTATCTTCACATGTCAGTTTCAATACGCCATCTGTGTAGATTTGATTACATATGTTAATCTTTTTAAGATTAATCTATATAATCCACACACTAACGCAATCTATGGAGATTAATTTTTAGCATCGTGTACAAGTAAAAGTATACATTCACAAAAAAAAAAGATTTGATTTGAATTTATGTATTAAATTTAGGATATTACAAAATTTCCAACGTACACACGCAAACGGCGTCCATGTTTAATGTATACAAATCTCATTAGGTATGCAATACAACGTGGCAATTGTCACTCAAATCAAGCATCATTGTGTTACATATTACGTGCGGTACGTAGTTACCATGAACAGCAGCATGCCACGAGAAATTGTGTTTCCGAAATCGAACGTTGCATTTGTATGTGCTCCCGGCTTAACGAGATGCCAGACCGCAGTGTTGCCAACTAAAATGTCGTTTACGGTCAACGGGGAGACGTAAGTCCAGGCTGCGTGTATTCAGCATTCCATTGTTTGAAACTATGCGGGTACCCTACCCAGGGTGGGTAGGTCACGCGGACATACGAGGAATGATTCCAGATTTAATTAATTGCAATTGTTTCGTAAAGTCATAAACAAAAATAAAGGGTAGGCAGAAAGAATGGACTGTCACACTTTTACTGATGCGGCACTCCATCCTTCTCTTTTCGCCCCGTCGGAGACACGGTGTGATGGGTTGCGAACCTCATCGCCACCAATAGGCATCTCCCGCGCACACTTCGATCGTCCAACACCCACAAAATAAATCTAAAACAAATAATATAAAATACCATGATATAAAATAAAATAACAAAATAAAAATAATCATAATGAAAGCACCACTTTTTTAATGTGACCATTTTAATAAAGCAAAATATTTCAATTCGTTATATTAAATACTTTTTTTTTTTGTAAGAAGCACTCACTTAATGGGTAGACATTAAAATTTATAAATATGTATAACAAAATAAATATTTTATTTTTTAACCACATCATATTTGAATCCAACTAGATTTGTTAGTATCTAAGCTTCAAAAGGGCAATATAAAAACTAGTTTTGATTTAATTGTGTAGATTTTCACGGTTGGTAGCAATATGTATTTTGATTATAACCACCCTAAAGATGAAGACTGCAACGATCTCCGAAACGTTAGTCCAGAAAGACGAGGTACACGGTTTTTCCCAAAATACATAGTTTTTGAATTTGAACGTTTGTGTGAATTTTTGAAATCCATGTATAAATATTTCAACACAACAACAACAACAACAACAAACCATCACGCCGTTTCCCCGCAGGGGTAGGCAGAGAGAATGGACCGCCACCTATCCTGGCACACCTCTCTAGCTTCCTCCACATTCATACATCGAGTCATACACGCACGTCGATTCATCCGGCTTCTGACATGACCAACTTTTAATATTTGATTTGACCCTCAAACATATTTTTTCACTTAATGGACTCCCAGCAAGTCGACATTTTAGAACATTTTGAAAATCTGTCATCTAATCGATACGTTCAATGTAACCGACTAAATACTTCCTCATTCCGTTTTAATTTGCATCTCATAATAATAATACCCGTGAAAATATACGTACGAAAACCCTGTGAGAACAGCCCATGTAGTTATTATGGAAATCCTTTGTAAAACGATCGTAAAATCTGCAAAAATATCCAATTTAAATTACAAAAAAACCTGCGGAGGGGAAAAGGTAATAACAGATATCATTAGCCCAAACAGTGGGAAATGATGACCCAATTACAGATGTATAAATTTACTGAAGGAAAGATTTATACATAATATTTGAAGCAGCGCAAAAACCAAAATAATATTCCGCGTTGAATTAAAATGCTCTTTATTCTACTAGTTTCAATTAAATTTGGTTATTCTTCTTTTTCTTTTAATAGATCTGAAGATTTGTGGTACAGAAATTTGTCTCTGAGATGATGAGGCCAACTATCAAATCAAATCAGTTTATTTCCTCAAAAGATATTACAAACATATATTGAGAACAGGTAAAATACAATAAATATATAATACCAGGAACGCATGAGAGATGTTTCGACATTAGGAATACAAGATACTATCCAAAGTCAAGAGTATTTGTCTTCTGAACGTACTTTCACGAATATCCGAAGCGATCATTCAGCAGTTTGATTGCTCTCCCCACCGGCATCACCAGAGGCAGGTTGGTTTTGCATGCTGGGATATAAAACAGTCTGTGCTGACGCTGTCGAAGATAACCATCCGGATCTATCTTTCATCTCCTAAGTAGTCTTCCAAGTGGATGTAGTTTTCAGAGGCGATTTTGTTAGTTGCTGAATGCGCATCTGGTACCATCCATTCTGGCTACTTGGTCCCTCCAATGCCTTTTTCTGAATTTATTCCACCCAAAAATAATCATCTAATTATTTATTTATTTATTTATTTATTTTGTTGTTGACGGAATTAATTCCAATACATTATTCATAATACAGATAAGTTACTTAAATCTAGGAACATTTTAAAACAGTAACAGTAAACAATTAGCCTAGGACAAGTTAAGAGGATGATCTGGAAGAGAGTAAAGAAGAAAGATTCATAGATATGTATACCAGAGATGAGCAACAAGAACACGACTGCAATTAGCTAACGACATATTTGATTATATTGTGGAAGGATTACAAGGTACAAGTAGTCTCAGTGACAAACAAATAGTAAAATCTGAATCTGGTTTAGACAATTTAAGGGTTTGATGGAGGTCGATATTTTTTAAGTTTAGACAAAAAAGAATTTAGATTTAATCCAAAAAAATCTAAGTCTTGACAACAGTTTACAAGTCTAGTCATTCTAGGTATAGGTGCATTATATCCGTAGTTTGTTTTATGGAGATTTTCGTGAAAAAGTTTAATTTGCCTTAGATTCCGGGTGGGTACATTGAATTTTATATTTTCGAGAAGACAGGGTGCATCAAAGTATGAGTTTATTATTTTAAAAAAGGAGATTAAATCATTTTTATTTCTGCGATCAACTAATGGTGAAATATTTATTATTATAAATATTTATTAACAAGTTTCTTCTCATTTCAACGTTATGGACACGATCCAGAGAGTTGTTTATGTAGTGGATCTTAGAACCTTCATCACAGATGTTCTTAGAAAAAATTGGTTCGCACAGAATCGGCACACATCTCACAGAATACGTCACGATTACTCACAACGGATGTTTTATAAATTCTGACCTTGCTGTCAATACACATGTGTTTGTTGTTCAAGAGCACAGTAACACCCTAATACGGCAGACGTTTTATGGACTTGTTCTCTCGTAATCCATGTGTAGGTCTTTTATTTTATTTATTTATTTATTTACATAAACTACAAAAATGAGACATTACAAACAAATAACATTTAGGCGACTCATTTGGACACAAAACGGGGTAACAAAGAAAAAACAACTACATGAAACCAAAAAATCATACATATCAGAAGTAACCCAAATATGTCGGACGTCAGCGAGGTAGTACTCTTTCCAGAATTTGCAATATATTTTTTATGAACACTGCCTCCCTGACAGTAAAAATGTCCAAATCCATGACAATTTTATTCAACGTCTGAATTGCTCTTCCTACTGGCATCACCAAAGGCAGGTTGATTCTACGCGACGGAGCAAAGAACAATCGATGTCGGTACTGTCGCAGGTATTTATCAGGAACAAAAAGACCTATTTGCTTCAGTACATTGGGGTTCTCAATATAGCCCCAAATCAGCTTAAAAAAGAAAAAATGAGATGCCAAGGTCATTTTGACTGCAGATCTCTAGTCTTGATGATGATTATGATTTTTATAGCGCCAAGGACGCTCTTATCATTATATATAATTATTCTGTACGGGCGTATGTAGTCGAACTTCTCATAAACAGCTGGACCGATTTTGATGAATTTGTTTGTGTGTGCTTGAGTGGGCCCCTGAATGGTTAAGATTCATAATTGGACCCGGTAGGTGACCGTTAAAATTTTCTGGGAAGTTCGTGAATAATTGGCCTTCTGAGAATAATTCATAGTTATGTTTGTTTACCATAGATGGCACTGATGTCTAATACTCTGTTATATTTGATTTAAGCATGTGCAAATCACTTGGGTTGTAGCGTGGCGTAGGTTTAAATTTCAAACTTTAAGTCAAATGTCATTAAGTATATAGTTTATCTAAAATACGAATATCGAAAAAACGTTTGCTGAACTAGCTGAGAGCAGACAAGCCAACGTTCGGGCAGAACAACCTCTTTGGGTTCCACTAGTATATTATGTGATATATAATGAATAGATAAAACTCACAAAAATATTAAAATCAAGACCAAAAATAAAAATCTAGGTTGTGTTGTTTAATCCATGCGTTAATTTTTAAAAAAGCTTTTAATTAAATATTTTTTAAGTAAGTAATTTATTTTGTGACTTTAATAATATAATTATTCAGTAAAATATTTCTAGAAATTTTATTATATTTTATGGGAATGACATGTTTCGCCCTTCTAATTCATTATCAAATATAATGCCTTAGAAATAAATTCATTCCCATAAAATATAATAAAACTTCTAGAAAAATGACGTTTTCATTCGTATTAATTATTTAATATGGAGTTTTACATTATTGTTCAAGAAACAATAAATACCTAAATTTTGTATTATGTATAAAGTATAGTTGTTATGTTTATAAATTTCAATTTATTAAGTCATTATAACTACATACTCGTGTGTTGTTTTATTAAAAGAGAAACGATGAGTAACTTTTTATATTTAAAAAATGATCATTAGTATTATAATCAAAAGTGCCAAATACACTCAAATATATTATATTCGTCTGTAAGCAATCCGGTAGCCAGACTGTTATCGCCAGTGTACTTATGTCCTGTGTTAATTCATTTTCACCCCTCAGGGAAAATGAATGCAAAATAATCGCGATAATAAACTTCCTGGCGGAAGGCCGACGATAAAGAATGCTTCATTAACGTAAGTACGTTACAATCATTAATTTAATTAAGAGAGGGGGTGGTCTACATTTCTTAAGAGACAGCTGTTAACTGCGGTGAATGGAAGAGATTTTATTTTAATTCCCAAGGCTTACCTTGGATGCACACGACACCCTCAGATTTAAAAAAATAATTACTTTACGCAAGTAGGGTAAGCGTTTTGAATGGAATCAGCGCTTACGAGTGAAATAACTGTTTAATGATATTTTAACTTTGTAACACAACACTTTATTAAAATTAAAAACAAAAATAAAAAAAAATAATAATAACAAAAACAAATACGATGCACGACACAGAAGCCATTCATCAGTATAGATACATACTCGTATATACTGTACTAAAAATAAAAAATATAGATAAATTTACAATTAGTATACAATAGAACGTCGTTTATCCGGACGTCAATTATCCGGACAAGCCGAGATGATGAAAAAATTATTTAGCTCTAAAAAAAAAGGAGAAATTGTTCAAAATAAAATCTCTGATTATTTTTCCAATACTGTAG
Source organism: Lepidostoma basale (assembly GCA_022606425.2). Classification (NCBI taxonomy): domain Eukaryota; kingdom Metazoa; phylum Arthropoda; class Insecta; order Trichoptera; family Lepidostomatidae; genus Lepidostoma; species Lepidostoma basale. The sequence continues at coordinate 1,414,896 of JAHDVF020000113.1, read as the reverse complement.
AGTAATGTAAACCTTTGTATGTATATCTACTGCTACATATGTTCTGAGAACAGAATGTGGTGGCCGAGGCTCAACCCAACCAATGACAGGTCATAAGTCCTGAAAGCGCCTCGGTCACCATATTCTGTTCCCAGAAAACAATTTACATCTCTATTGAGATACAATTAATCATTATAAAAAAAATGTTTTTGTGTATCTGCGTATTTTATTTATCGATAAAAAAATCTATGAAGTTGCGTTAAAAATTTAATGAATTTATTTTGAAAATTTAATGAATTTGTGTTGAAAATTCAACGATTGTGTTGAAAGTTTCATAAATTATATGTCCGTGAAAATTGTAAATTGTCTGAAATTAAATTGACATTGAAATGATGAACTTGTGTATTGCGATGTTCGTGTAAATTGTGTCAAATGAAATGCGTTTTGTTTTAATTAACTGTTTAATATTAATTACCACTGTAGGAACTAGTGTTTATCTTTCATTGCTGTTGCTACAATTCCGTCGCCGTCATTATTTTGTAATACGCATAAGTATTTTATTTTTAATGATATAATAAAATTTATTTTTTAAACTAAAAAAATATGTATGTTTGTATTATTATTATAAATTTTAAATGTTTTATCATTGAAATGCATTGCCAACGTAACCCTTCGTGACAAAAAGAAACATAGATATCTAAAATATATGCGATGTCGAGGATATTGTAAAAACAGGACGCAAAGAAGAAGGTTCTGGAATGTGATCAGAATGGGAGATTAAAGTTCCGTTAGAACAGCAAGGGAAAGTTTACCTTAAGGAAACAGATAGCGAAGACGACCTCCAGAAAGATTGTTCTACTTCTAGCAGTCTACCTCTCAAGAAGAAACATGACACAGAGAGAAATAGACTAATTGGCTTAAAACAAGGAGAAGAAGAAGATTTAAATACATTATTAAATAATTACAATAGCTGCTTCGAAATATATTAATAATTATGTCACCATTGAGGAGGATGGAGGATGTAGCCAGCAGACTTGACAAGGCAAGGGGAGCTTTCGCTATGCTTCGCCCTGTATGGCGCTCCGGTATCATTTCGAGAAAGCTCAAGCTCCAAGTATTCAGCAGTAACGTTAAAAGCGTACTGCTGTACGGATGTGAAACTTGGAAGTCTACCGCAGACGTTATTGGTAAACTCCAGGTGTTTATAAATAGGTGCCTTCGCTCAATATTCAAAATCTATTGGCCCCAAACAGTGTCAAATGCCGTTCTCTGGACCATAGCAGGCGAAAAGCCAATTAGAGAACAAGTCGCTAGGCGCAAATGGCAGTGGATCGGTCACACTCTGAGACGGAACCCAGCCTGCATCGCTCAGGGCGCACTAGACTGGGGGGACGCTTTCTCTTTCCCCCCTATGGGGGGAAAGAGAAAGCGAAAGCGAGGCAGACCTAGAGCCACCTGGAGAAGAACCCTGCAGGACGAGGTTAAGGCAGCAGGTCTCACTTGGGACGATGTTAAGCATCAGGCATGCGATAGAGTCGGGTGGAGAAGATTCCTTGAGGCTCTATGCACCACGGAGGTGTGACAGGACAAAAAGAAGAAGAAGATGTCACCATTAGAAAATAGAAAAACATCACAAGATAAAAACAGTAAGATATGAAGAATTAAGAGAGAACCATTTAATTTGAGTTCATTCCAAAAACTACGTGAAATTACATATCAAATCTTTGATATTGAGGAATACGTACGTTTCCTAGAAGTAATATTATTAATATATTATTTTGTTGAATCGCACTTTCCATTATTACAGCGTGAGCCAAATCGATGTAAAGGGTATAGCTATCATATTGATTCTCGTGACATGTGATAGGAAACCAATCCATCGCTATTTTATTGTCAAGTGAATCTACAATAATTCTACACTAGACCAAATACAGTGACAATCACACTGCAATCGCCTAGAATCGAACCCGGGACCTTCAGTGTGACATTCATAACACTCAACACTCGGCCACGAAAGTCTTTAATGCAACATTATCTGTAATCGAAATGTTTTACCTTTCTATTGTATTATTAAATGTTTGAGATTATTCTTCATTATCAAGATATTAAGCAGCAAGAGATTACCAGGAAGGCCGCCAAGGAGATGAAAAGATGGTTAGACATCATCATACCAGGACAGCACACCGTCACATACAGATCATACGACCTTTACTAAGAGGAAGAAGAAGAAGAAGATCAAGATATTAAATATTTCAAATATTAAATGTCGGCCACGTGAATATTCAGAAAATTCCACATGCATGCGTGACACGATGTATAAATGATGAGGAAGCAAGAGAAGTAGTCGGGAAAGAATGCAGTGGTATTCCATTATTTCTGACTCCCTGTTCGGCGAAACGCCGTTGTGGTTAGGTAAGTTATTATTATAAAGATATATAATTACGTTTAAGCAATACAAAACAATATCAAAAGAATGTTTTAATGTCAAAATTATACAAGTTTTTTCGTTTATATAAAGAATTTTGACAGGTGTAAAAATAAATTTTTCATTTGTTCCAATTACAATTTGAATAATTTCTTCAATATTCTTTTAAAGTTCTTGCTGGTGTTGGTTGGTTTTAAGTGCCTAATTACTGCCAAATAAAAAAAGTGGATACGTGGAACATTAATTAAATCATATAACAGCTAATTTAAAAAACGGTGGATACGTGTAACATAAATTAAATAAACACAAAAGTCCGGATCGTCCATGTCAACATGTGCAACATCGGAAAAACATTATGTGTTATTACATAATGTGCTAAATTTAAAAAACGGTGGATTCGTGGAACATAAATTAAATAGACAAATGTGCACCATCTAAAAATAACATTTTGTATTAAATTATTTTTATTTTGTTATTTTATTTTATATCATTGTATTTTTATATTATTTGTTTTAGATTTATTTTGTGGATGTTGGAAGATCGAAGTGTGCGCGGGAGATGCCTATTGGTGGCGATGAGGTTCGCAACCCATCACACCGCGTCTCCCGCGGGGCGAAAAGAGAAGGATGGAGTGCCGCATCGGTTAAAGTGTGACAGTCCATTCTTTCTGGGAGACGGCGTGATGGTTAGTTAGTTAGTTAGTTATCAAAAGAATATAAAACAACAAAAAGAAAACCTTATTTTCAATATGAATTTAGAATATTGACTTTTTTCCCAATATGAAAACGGCTCTTGATCGGCCTTTTATACCATGACACGTCTTATCTTATTACTTTTATGTATTCTAAATGCCTTTTAATAAATTCCCGGCTTGTACACGCGATGAAGATGAAAGTTCTCCTTTTTATGCTCTTAAAGTATCGCTTTTTTATTTCCTTTCATACATCTATTGCGCAATCAATCATCCTCTTACCCTTTTCAAAATAAAGAAAAATTGCTACTCGACTTCTGACGTGTCTATTAAAAAAGCATCTACAAAGCCCTTAAAAATGATCCGATTACGTTTTTTATTTTCATTAATATAATATAGGGTGTTTTTTTTAGAGGTATACAATACATATTCAAAATGAAAAAAAACACATTGAAATGATGTTAATGTCTATAATATGTGATCACCAACGTCGGGGGGACCAGACAGAGCACTTTAAGAAGAAGGAGAATGTCTATGATATTGGCTTTATTTAATAGATAATTTTATGCCATTATAGTTTAAATATTATTTCGGGCATATAAGCGCCGCGGCTAGCTCAAATGAAGCGCAATTGTGAAGTCCAATTTTCGACAATTGTCGTCTTTATGGATGCGTATTATCCACTAGAGTATACGTGGTGCGAAAACAATCTATGGTGTTCTGAATAACTTGCTCGGATGGACGATTATGTCGACCGTAAAATGGACGTAGTGCACGATAATTTTGACGAACCGAACCTTGATTTTCAAAATAAATTTGCACAATTTGCAAGCGCTGTTCTGACGTCAGTCTATTCATGGTGAAATGGCAAAACGTACTAACTACAAATCAACTGTCAATTTGACAGTCTGTAAAAACAATATTGCCATTTTAAAAACCAAACTTTAAAAAAACACCCTATATTACACCTAATTGTACTTACTTTTATCAATGTAATTTTTTTCGAAGGCGGTTAAAAAGAACACACTTTTTATGTCATGTTCAAACAACATTTTGGACCATTTATACTGATATAATTATTTTACATAATGATAAAATATAAAATAAATGTTGTACTTTTTTAAATTTTCAGAATATTCTTCAAAGTAAAAATATATTAATGAACCAAAAACATCGTGCCGTTTTCTGTGAGAAGTAAGCTGAGAGGATGATGCACCAAAAATTTCAGTTCGAAAATACCTTCTAATTTTTCTTTCTATTGATACATTTTGTGGAATACATATTTTCCAATGTCATTGTTATGGTGTAGAATTTGAGTGACAATAAAATGGCGATAGATTCGCTACCTATCCAAAAATTGAATACAGTAATTGGGTTCAAAAAACCTCTTGTATACAAAAAAACTATTTTCATATCGCTTTCATTTGTACTGTATTATATGGAGATTTATAACACATTATTTCTACCGTATTTATTCCCTTACTACCTATTACTGCTTCCAGTATAGTTTTTTTATTGACGTTTGCTCACAACTACGATATTATTCACATATATATTTTTTTTTGTTTATACAACAGGTTGTTTAAACCCAATTACTGTATACAATTTATTTTTTAGCTATTATATTGATTCTCGTGACATTTGATAGGTAGCTAATCTAATATTAACTCTGTTACCTTCCCCAAGCTTTCTTTCAATATCACTATCCATTCGCTCATCCTTTGTGAATAAATAAATTTTTCCACTTGTTCCGAAATTTCACAATTCTGCTAAGCTGAAAATTACTTAAAAGTGAACTTGTGGAACATCAATGAAGCAAGTTATATTAAAATTAACATAATGCTATCAGTGTCAAGTTAAGGTGACCAAGTCAACCCGTTATCTTATAAATGTACAATTAATTGTTTTTGTTTTAACTGCATATGATAACACTTGATGATAACTATATGTTTGACCTTAGAATTAAATCAAATAATCAAACAATTATACTAGTGATAAATCATTCATATTACAATTTTAGAAACATTTTTTATACTATTTGTTTTTAAATGTATACTGCTGGATTTTGCCCATTGCGGGTTAATAATTTTTTAAGGATTTATTGTATCTCAATTAATCCTTAAAACATATTATATATATCCTAGCTTAATGCTTACAAATAATCTTAATAGATGGCGCTAGTGTGGATTGACCTAAGAAATTTGAAGTTATTTAACATAGTAGCATATATACAAGTTCCAAAAATTTGTCATACGTGGTGGTCATAAAAAGGGCGAAATTGGGAATGTTGTTAACATAAAGTGATGGCTTAACCCAACCAATGATAGGTCATAAGTCCTGTAAACGCTTCGACTACCATATTCTGTTTCCAAAAAAAATTTTACATCTTCGTCTCTATTGAGATACAATTAATCCTTAAGGAACATTTTTTTGTGTATACAACAATTCATTTGAATTCAATTACCGTATACATTTTTTTTTTGCTACAAATTGTTTCTCGCAACATGTGATCGATGGCCCTGCAGCCCATATCGAGCCTATTCCTCCATTATTATTCGTCTCTCACTCCTCGTGTCCTCCGCTTTGACCCTCCAATCTAACACTCGTAATAATTTCGCCCCATCTCTCCCATTTTCATCCTCCCATCACAGCCACTCTGTCACGAAGGTCGTCATTTAAATAAGTGATAATAATATTTAAATACGTACAACTACACGCTAACAAACCATGCCACTGTTTCTTTAGAAGGGTAGGCAGAGAGAATGCTTTCCTTGGTCTTTCTCGAATCCGAAGTCCATTCGACTTCTCTTTGTGTAGTGGATTAAATTTTTAATAAACCGAGAAAACCTATTTTTACAACAATTATATTACAACAAGACATACTCCTAGTTGTTTCTTTCTTTTTATGATGTAAAAATGCTAACTTTAAAATATTTACAATGAAGAAGGATCAGAATCGTCGAAAGAATGTCTTATAAGACTATCATTAAGAAAAATTAAAGTAGAATGTCTTATAAATATTTTACTGCATATTACAAAAGATGTAAAATGTTGTAAAAATATCACTTTTATCATTACATTACAATATGTGGGAGTGACATATTTCGTGTTGCAAGAGTATTGTGAAACATTTAATATCAGTAATAATAAACGTTGCCCTGACAATGCGAAATTTATCACTTATAATATAATATAACAATATTTTTTGATAATTTTAGTTCTCACCAATATTAAATATGTCTAATAGATATTTTATAAACGATAAACTTAACTAACTAACTAACTATCACGCCGTCTCTCAGAAGGGGTAGGCAGAAAGAATGGACTGCCACACATTTCTTTCCTGATATATTTCTCTCGCTTCCTCAAAATTCATACATCGTGTCATGCACGCGCGTAAAAATAAACTAAAGGCGTTAAAACTGTGGAATTCCATAACGACAAGTTTTTTATGAAATAAAACACTTTTTGCCACTTTCAGATTATTTTTTTAAAATTAATTAAAATAATCTCAAATTGAAAAACTAAAACAGTAGTTTATTCATAAAAAATTCGTCAAGTTGACAATTCTTCTCATATGTTTGTATCAATATATTTAATTGAAAACATTATTCGTTTTGTGTATTGTTCTGTATTAATAAATTCATATTAACGTAATAATTACTTTTATGGGTTTTTAGCGCCCATTTTGTTCGTGTACGAATGCACTATAGTGTACAACTGTTGCGTGATGTGTGAACCTTCGGTCAAGGGCAACTCGGCATTCATCTCATGACCTTACAACTATTTTTCCGCTTATCTCAAAGGGAATTTATTAACTCGAACGCTTAAATATGGGTCAAGGACCAACAGAAATTAGTATGCCAGTCCTATGGACCCTTTGTCGAGTTTCTTGTTATTATGGAATTAAAAGGAATGGATCCTCATTATTAATTTTACTCGCGTTGTGTATATGATTTATTTTATTAGGCTTACTGAGAATTTCCTAATAAAATAGATCTAGATTTATAAATGATTGTGCCCTGAGAAGATGTTATTTCATTTCACTGAAAAACGCATAATGAAATTTTTTAAATTAAATATTAAAGCAAAATAATATTTTATTAACCAAAAATTATAACTTACTTTATACGAATTTTTAAATTAAATGTTTTTTACAAATGTCATTTTATTGTATAATTCCACATTGTGAACACTTTGAATTAAATTTGTCAAAAACATCTATAAGATATACAGGTATGTAATATTGGTAAAAACTTAAATTTTCTAGAAGTTTTCTTATATTATAATGGAAGTGACAATTTTTGTTTTGTTATGGCAGTGTTTGATTTTCATAATAACAAATAACGTTTTATCAAATAAATATTTTATAATTTAAGCCTCATTATTTCCAATTTGCTTGATTTGTGTTAGAAATATTAATCAAAATAATCAATATTTAGTATTTTATCAACAACAACAAAAATTATGTGATAACAAAATCTTTTTGATTCCGTACCGGTCAAATAAACTTTCTACTCGTTTTAATTCCGATGTTTTTATTTCTTAGTAATGAATACATTTTTTAAGAAGATTTTAAAAGTACCTACCTTTGATTAAAATCCCATCTAATATGACAGGCGTAAAAAAGATAAACAACGTGTCATCGATAGTCTGCACAACAATAAAAAAATGGACACAAAATCACAGATGTGAATAATTAAACCAAAACCACACTCACTACTCAACTTGGGATCGGCCCGAAGTTACCCGGTAAACAAACAAGAGAAAATTGCAAAACCTTCGAAATGTCAAATAGCGATTTGACGAGATAGAAAATCACGAACGCGGGAAAACGAGCGGAAAGGCGTCCTCCCACCCCGGCGTACACTGACAAACTGAAAGCTCTGAAATTTGAAAGCTCTAAGGGTTATCCTAACATAGCGTCCTCCTAAAACGAGCATAGTAGCACTGCATCAAAAGGGATACATTCATATTAGAATTAATTTTACGCTTGGACTTTGCGTTTTACATTTTTTCTCGTGGCTAGTGTTTTCTTTGATACTTGTTAGACGCGTCCAAATATAGTTTTTGTCGGCGGACAGTTTCGTAAGGCGCCGTCACTATTGGCTGGGTGTTTATATTTAAAATGAGAATCCAAGTTCGCGCCGCGGCGTTTGATTGCGTTTCCGTCCACTTTTTGCCGTGCAAAATTTTAACGGGGAAGTCGCAACGTCGTGGATTAATTTACTGCAGCAATGCAGCATGTTATTAATTCATACCTAACTAACCATCACGCCGTCTCCCCGATGGAAAGGCAGTAATAGTAGACCGCACAGTTCTTTTCTGATATTCTTCTTTCGATTTCTCAACCTTCATACAACGTGTCATACACGCACGTGGATTTCGAGATATTAAATAAATAATCAATCGCATTAAAGTTAACACGAAAAATAATATTAATGTTTACATAAATAACATTTTTTGTAAATAAAATAATAATACAATGTTAGTTATTTTTATAAACACCACTTTATTTGGTAACACCAACAAGTTTCGCTCGTGCCGGAGCTTCGTCAGGGTGTGAGAGTACAAAACAGTTTACTCTCTCACCCTGACGAAGCTCCGGCAGGAGCGAAACCGGTTGGTGTTACCAAATAAATTGGTGTTTATACAAATTACTAAAAGTGTATTATTATTTTATTTAAAAATATCACACTACAAATAAAATGCTTCATACAAAAGTTTTAACAATATTTGTATTTACATTTAAGTTGACCACGTACACAATAGAATAACCAAAAAATATAGTGTAATGAAAATAATATAATATTTTGTAATAGCAATGAAACGTAAAATGAGAATACTAATATCGTTATGAATTTATTAGTAGAAGTTCATTGTAAATAATGAAAAAGAAAATCTCTATATCTTTATTTCACTTTCTCTCTAGTTTCGAGAGATTTCATCAACTTGCTGCCTTTTATTATCTACATCAAAGTCTCTATATATGGAATGCAATGATGTGGTAATGCAAATGGTGTATTAACCCTCAGTCCCAGCATATACCCATCACACCGCGTCTCCCGCGGGGCGAAAAGAGAAGGATGGAGTGCCGCATCGGTTAAAGTGTGACAGTCCATTCTTTCTGCCTACCCTTTCGGGGAGACGGCGTGATGGTTAGTTAGTTTTAGTTAGTTTCTTCCGGCCGCAAGAACCAACCTGCCTCTAGTGATGCCAATGGGAAGAACAATCTGTCTAATGAATATGATTACCTTGGAAATCGGCGTCTTTCATATTAGTGATAGTGCGCTCAGAAGATATATGCTCTTGACTTAAGAGAGTATCTTGTCTTCCTAAAGTAGAACTAGATCGTATGCGTTTCTTTTTATTTTATTTACTTATTTATTTTGGGGTAACAATCAGCGATTACAGTACATAAATAAAACACATAATTACAATATAATATAGCCAATTACATGCTACCACAAGTATAAATGATAAGGAGAGTTAATAGTATATACTAGTTAATCGAAATTGAACTTAAACTAGATTCAAACAAGTGAATTACAATAATTGAACAAAATAAAGTTATATGTGATAAACTAACTAATCATCTTACCATCACGCCCTCTTTCCGCAGGGGTAGCAAGAGAAAAATTGACTGCCACACTTTTCTTTCCAGACATCCTTCTCAAATCGCTTCCTCGACATTCATACATCGTGTCAAGCACGCATAACGATTTCTTCGACTCCTCGCGTAGCAGACATACAATATTTGATTTATTTGATCGTGCCATGTTTTCCTTTCGTGTACTTTACCTGTCCTCAAATATATGCCTAAAACAATATATATGTTCGTAATATCATTTGAGTAAATAAATAAACTGATAAAATGTTAACATACTTTATATTATATAACCCAAGAAACTTTGATACAGTTACTATAAGATACCAACGAGTTGCCAAAACTGGTCAAAACTATAGAAGAAATGGAATAAAACCAAACGTATATTTAAAAATTGTTTTTACTTTCATTTTCATACAAAAGAGAACGAACGAAAATGATTGTGATGTACACTACAAGAATACAACAATTTCGTCTAACAAACAGCATATTATATATACAAACCAAAAAGTGTATAGAAATACTCTAGATACGCACTTGATAAATACAATATATGCGTACGTATGTATTTTGGTATATTTATTATACCCATTCGTATGATAAGTTGTTCTGGAAGAAATATTCCTAAGTAATTTCATAGACAAGAATGTTTTTGTTTTCGGAGGATACATTTATCATAAAACAAAGAAAATAATGATTACACTCGAACACGACAACAACGCTGTTCGTTAGAGCCCATTAAATGTGAAAACAAGCAGCTGTGAAAACGCATGAACCAAAAATAAATGAAACAAAATTGCAGTGCCCAATGGTGTTCTTCTACTGACCCTTATGTATGGAAGCGAAGCATGGAACTGGCAAAAGAAGGATGAAAGTAGAATAAATGCAGTAGAAATGAGATCTCTTACACAAATGTGTATGATCTGTGTATGATAGAGTGTCGAATGAAAATATAAGAAGTGAATGCGGTGCGGATGATGGTGTCATGAACAAAATAATGAAAGGATCATTTAGATGGTTTGGACATATGGAAATAATGAATGAAGGAAAAATGGTACAAAAATTATATGTTGATGTAAATGGAACCAGAAATAGAGGACCGAGGAAAACGTGGCACGATCAAATAAATCAAATATTGAATGTCGCCCATGTGAGGAGTCAGAGAAATCGACGCGCGTTCATGACACAATGTATTAATGTTGAGGAAGCGAGAGAAATATGTCAGGAAAGAAAAGTGTGGCAGTCCATTCTTTCTGCCTACCCCTTTGGGGATGGTTAGTTAGTTAATTAGTTAACAAAATTAACCAAAAATAACAAATTTTATATTTACCATGGAACCTTTACCTCGTCATTTCATGATTATGTATTTATTTTAACAAAAACGATACAGAAAAAAACAAAAAAAATCACTCGTTTAACAAAGATAATAGCGTTGAAATTTTACACGTAAAAAATAAAAATATGGCTTTGAATATTCTGGAAATTTTAGAAATTAAAAAGGCCATTCAAAACAACGAAGATATTATAAACAACCAAGTAAACTTAACTTATAGTCCCATAGTTGATTTATTTCCTCTGTCTCATAATTCTAACTAAATAACAATTTACCCTGCCGCTAAATTAATTTTCCCCGCCTCCACTTTTTTCTATACATTTAATATATAAGTTGTGACTCTCTTTCGTTTCTGCTGTCATCCTTCTTCTGCCAGTTCCATGAATCGCTTCCATATGCAAGGGATGAAACTCTATTGCGAATGGAGTTCCATCCCCTTAAGTGGAGTGGACATAATTTTCTTCATGTTTTTGTTTCTTACAATATACATATTATTATCGAAAGTAGAATAAGTCCATTAAGAGCTAAAACACATATATTTTGTTTAACAATTACAATAATTATTATAACATTTTAAAGTTCAAGAAAATTATAATGGTAAAAATATCACACAAGTTGTTTAATATTTGACAATATTTTTAAATTCATTCAAACGCTAATTCTCAAATATCTCGAAACATGAAAAAATGGACTTTCAAATATAATGGCATATATGTTATTTACAAAATTTAACTAACTAACTAACTAACCATCACGCCATTACCCCAAAGGGGTAGGCAAAGAGGATGGATCGCCACAATGCTCTGTCCTGGCATACCTCTCAGGATTCCTCTACATTCATACATCGTACCATGCACGCACGTCGATTATTCCGACTTCGAATGTTACCGCCTTTTAGTAATTGATTAATTTGGTCATGCCATGTTTTCCTCGGTCGTCCTCGGCTTCTTCTTTTTCCACTCACGCTGCTTGTGTACAACTTTTAAACCATTCTACTATCATCCATTCGTTCCATATGTCCAAACCATCTCAGGGATCCTTTTTTTAATTTTATCCATGATGCAGACTTCTCTGCAGCCTTGCATTTCTTTCTTATTTCATCGTTCGGTATTCTATCACACATCGTTTTCCTGCACATTCTTCTTAGTGATCTCATTTCTAGGGAGTTTATCCTGCTTTCATCCTTATTTTGCCGGCTCCAAGCTTCACTTCCATACATACATTTACAAAATTTCCTGTGTATTATTATTGATGTTGCCTGTACAGTGACCCACCGTACCTGCCTACTAGCAGAACATAACACAATCATTATTGTAAGGACCGCGAAAATATATTATATTAGGGCTATTTTGTTTTCCTGTAATAAACGCTTAAAAGCAATGTTACGAGAAGTTTCAGTGCTTTATATAAGAATGCTGTAGAACTGCTCTTTAGGCTTGCTAATCTGAAAATAGCAACTTGGATACTAAGTTTCAAAAGTTATTAAAGTTTCGTAATTTAATGTTAGACATTCTAATTCCTTAATCATATAATGGGGATGTGTGCGCTTACGTATACATTTTGATAGCTTTTTATCATTATATTATATTTACACAGCCTTATTATATATTTGGAGTCCACAAAATAAAAGAATAACACAAAAAGGACGACAGAATATTTTAAAACAAAAAAATTCGTAATTCAAATGATTCAAAAAATTTTTTTTCGCAAAACTTAAGGGTTAATCATAAATCATAATTTTTAAATTGAATAATGTTAACGTATGGATTACATTGAATATATGTGTGTAACTTATTAAGTGCTTAATCTTCGTATTTATTAAAGATTTAATGCATAAATGATATTTTTTTCTACAATGTATAAATATTTTAGTTTCAGTGATACAGTGATATTTATTTTTATTCCCTAAATTGCCGCACCAAAGCCTTTAAAACTCTCGTATATTGGAGGTGTTTCGTTTTTTTTGACGAGTTATCACCCCATGTAAGTGTTTTAAGATTTTACTACACAAATTAAGACACTTTGAAAATTATTACTTACAACAAAGAAAATAAATCAAAGATTGGACTTGACGTTAAATTTATTTGATTATTTTTAATATTACCAGAACCCTTATTAGAACTTTAATTATTATTTTAAAATTTAAATTGAATCATTATATTTGTTATAACAAACACATAAACATTCCAAAATAAATATTTTTTAACATCTGTCATCTCATGTCAACAATTTTATAAAATTTTTAAACATGTATCTTTACTGAAGAAGGACTGTTTGTCCGAAACATGTATATGTAATTTTATTTTTTTAATATAAGTGATGTATGTAGAAAGTATATAAAAAAGAAAAAGAGAAATATTACAATCATACTTTTTTTTTTTAATTTGTTGTTTTGTGATATTATATTACAATAGTGTGCCAAACCAAACAGTTAATAATATTAAAGTATTACAGAATTTTCGTCAAAACAATGGCTTTCAATTTTTTGATATGCGAATATTGTAGACATATATATATTGTTTATTAAATAATGATCTAAAACTCCATATTAAATAATTCATACGACGGATTTGGATTTTAAATTAGTATTGAATTGAATTGATAAGGCACCTTAGACAGGGGGAACATGACATTCACATAAAATACAAAAAAACTTCTTAAAACTGTTGAATTATAACGTTGTTTTTGTATCACAATTGCATTTTATTTTATTTATTTTTTTATTATTGTAACACCTGATTATGTCAACATAGGTTGATAAAACAGCTGTCGCGTAAAATTAAATACAATAGTGTTACAAAAACAAAAGGTTATTTAATTTAACAGTTTTAAAATGTTAATGTATCATAGAATCATAGTGCTTCGGCCAAAACAATGGACTATTTAATAAAACTTCTAAAAAACCGACGATGTCATTTGCTTCATTTTACTTTTCCTCCAATTTTACTCTGTACGTTTGTACAAGTGTCTATATAATGTGTATGTAATTAAATAACAAGTCTGCTAATTGTTATATTAAATTATAATAAATGCGTTCTGCCGGTTAGTTGGCAACCCAAGCCAAATAATTTCCCGGTTAATTGATAGACGCTGCCAACTGGCAATTGGCTGGTGCTTTGCCGCAGTACTCCTTGATTAATCTCTTAATATATAGTATCGATAATCATGTAAACAATATTTAAATCTCCTCTCTATACGCATTCACTTTGTGGTATGGATTCACATTTGAATAAATTGAAACGCACTTTTTATTATCACAATACTTTATTTTTTTATTAACACACATGTTTCGGTCCTTATACGGTCCTTCTTCTATGTACAAATTTTAAGTTTTGTACACAGGACCGAAACATGTCTGTGAAAGTTTGTTTTGAATAAGGACCTAAACACATATGTAATTAAAAAATAAAGAGTTGTGATTAAATTAATTTACTTTTAGCAATTTATAAGTATACCTGTATATGTATATTATAAAAACATAATTTATTAATTAATACAAATGAAAACGTTTCTTTGTAGAAGTTTTATTATATTATAATAAATGAAAATGACATGCATTTCTAAGGTATTATCAAAATTATAAAAAGATCGCTACGATGTTTCGGACATATAGAACGCACGGATGGAGAGAAAATGCTTAAGAAAGTATACGTTAATAATGTAAATGGAGTACGGAGTCGAGGCAGACCAAGGAAAACATGGCATGACCAAATTAATCAAATTTTAAAGGTTGGTCATGTTAGAAGTCGGAGGAATCAACGTGCGTGTATGACTCGTTGTATGAATGGGGAGGAAGCTAGAGAGGTTTGCCAGGATAGAGCAGTGTGGCGGTCCATTCTCTCTGCCTACCCCTGCGGGGAAACTGCGTGATGGTTTGTTTGTTTGTAAGTGTAGAGTGTTTGCGTGATGGTTTTTTTCTAACGAACAGATTTTTTCGATTGTATTCATTATTTAATATGGAGTTTTAGCAAGAAATCTTCACTTGTTTCAATCAATTTTCAATTTTTACCGGTTCTTGGTATGCCACTTAGACCTTTTAATGTGGTAGTTTCGTTTTCCATCCGTTCTGACTACCCTTTAAGAGAGACGGCGTAGATATATTTATTCTACAGATGTGTCATATTTTTACGATTTTAGAATCTTCGATAACGATATGATTTTGGTTACGAATTTCAATGAATATATGACAATATTTAATAATCCTTCCTTGAAGCATTTTATTTCGATGAATCACGCAATTGTTCATAACGAAAAAACGAGTCATTGTTTCGGTCGTTTGTACATTAAACAATTTCTTGGTAATTTGCACTCAATTGCTGTCTCGATAACATTTCCAGGAAGCAAATGTAACAGCGTAGAATAATAGCGAGTCGGATATTTCCTTCAATTAACCTAGAAATGCTGGGGTCTGGACGAGCGACCTAATTATCCCGTTTGATGGAGTCCGTGACCACCGATATGGTATCTGGTAAACACTGTGTTGACAATAATTCTATAATAACAATTCTTCGCCTTTTATTATTCGCTTACAATTCTTCGAAAAATATTTTTCGCATCAAACAAATCATAAAATTTTCAAAAGCGCGTCAAAATATTTTATTTATGTTAAGCTTAATCCATACCAAAATGTGTCACTTAATGATAAGCTTGTTGCTAACATATTGGTGTGCATTTGATCCTTAGAATATATACGTCACTTAGTTCACAGTGTACCTCTAACCATTCAAAGTCATTACTATGGCCATAACGTCGATCTAATAATGGGTACTTTATTATTATTTTCATCGTTTGTGAACTATTTTTTACAATAGACAGAACCAAAAATGAACAGCATAGAGCTAGCACCGACAATGTTAGAACCAAATAAAACAGCATCTTGCCAGTCATGACGTGCGGAGCCGAGACGTGGACACTGACGATAGGTCTAATCTACAGATTCAAGGTCGCCCAACGCGCCATGGAAAGAGCCATGCTTGAAATAACCTTGGGGGACAGATTTAGAAACGAATTTATTCGTCAACAAACCAAGGTGACTGAGGTGGCTCTGAGGATGGGCGGGCTGAAGTGGCGATAGGTTGGCCATATCTGTTGGAGAACCGACGGCCGATAAGGGAGACGGGTTCTGGAGTGGAGACAGCGTACAGGATTCCGCAGAGTTGGACGTCCCCCTGCCCGCTGGACCGACGATCTGAAGAGGATTGCTGGACTTGGATAGATGGGAGCGGCAATGGATACAGAGCGGTGGCGTGCTTTGGGAGAGGCCTACATTCAGCAGTGGATGACAGACGGCTGATGATGATGAAATGATAAACTGTCAGAACCAAAAATGAAGAACATAGAATTACGTGTTTTTTCAGTGCTTTTCCTGCCTTGCTAACATCGTGGGCCATTTTGTTTCAATCAAATCAAATATACAGATAGATGTCCAAACCGTCTAACACGAATAATTCTTGCGATAAATTATAGTAAAATTTCCGCGATGAATTTTCCAAAACTGAACAACAAGCGTATCGAATGACACGCTCACAGCCGTCAACACGGCCGACCTTCAGGCTACCAAGGTTACGGCTGATAAGCTTATGACTTTGTGACGATTGCGTGTGCAGGGGTGTGAAATTCAAGGATAAATACCTAAACAAATTATTCATTGTTCACCAGTTCGATATTTGTGATTACATTTTTTGTGTAGGTAGATTCTTGAGCAAAATATGACGTGTACTCATAAGGACAAGCTCTGGTATAGGAATAAAAATATTTGACTCTTCATTTTCATAAATATTTACATTTTTTTTTTTATGTAAACATATTAAACACTGTTATGATATCACACGCTCTCAAAAAGTGAACAATAAAAATTATGGTATCATAACATTCTTATAAATTTTAACAGTTAATAATGTTGAAGCATTATAGTGTTTCGGCCAAAACAGTGGGCTTTTGTAAACACCTTGTTTATTGGGTTTTTTTTAACAATGACGTAAAACTCCATATTTAATAATAAATGCGAATGAAAACGTCTGTTTTCTAGAAGTTATATTATATTTTATGTGAATGAAGTATTTGGCCTGTCTAAGACATTATCAAATGTGGCAAAAATCAAATGTGTTATTGTTTATACACGAGTTGGGACAGAAGCATTTTGAAACTAGAAAACAGACTTTTATATTCGTATTAAAAATATCTTGGTTTTTTTGCATTATTTCATTGTTCAAATGATTTCTTGAAATTCCTTTAAATTTTATTTTATGGCCTTAAATTTTGACAAAAAATTTAAATGTATGGAAATTGGGGATTTTGATATAAATTGATGATCATTGAATATCAAAGATACTTAATTTTTAGATTTTAATATTAAGATATATTATTATAAAATTTATCAAAGCTATTTAAAAAATCATCTGTTTCTTTTTTTTAAATCAAGATTTCTATCGAGCTAATAGAAGATTTTGTCTACAAGTAAACTGTAACCTTTACTTTTGCCAATTGATTACGTTCCGAAACCAAAAATAACTTTAATTGATTTTCCATTGTAAGTCTCATAATGAAAAGCTCTCAAATTGAATGGCTCTGTCTTCCGTCTAGTAAAAATCGCTAAAGCCTTTTCAAATAAATTGGGTGAAATAACAAAGTCGCGAAGACTTCAAAAGAGACGGGAAACGGAAAATAAGAGATTCTTTATATCCAGACAACTTCAAAAAAAGAAACATGTTTGCTCCGATCAAAAATACACTTTCACTGCTCATTTTCTGAAAATAAATACTATCTAAAGTTAACTGTCATGTATACTAATCGCAAATTTATCAAAATGGAGAAGAATTATTGTATCCTATCAGTTTCTGCCTCTATTTTCTGAACAAGCTTCTTTAATTTTCTGAACAGTTTTATCTTCTATGCTCCAGAAGCAAAAAAGTCTTCTGCAAACTCCACTACGTTCTTCAATCTTTCATTTATGCAAGATCTTTTTCTTACTCAACGGTGGTTCTTCAGCGGTATGAAGTGTTGGTTCGTTGTAATTTAGAGTACTGCTCCATTACTTGGGATCCCAGAGAAAAAAACAATCATCTTGGAACTAGAAAGGATCCAGAAACGATTTTTGAGATATTTATACCTCAGGGAGTATAACTACTTTTTTGTACCCCTCACTTGGAATTCTACACTCTTGAAACTCGTCGATGATCTTGCTAGGTAAGCATTTTTTCAAACTATTATCTGGAGGTATTTATAATCCAGGAATACTGAGAGAACTAAATCTGTACATTCCTCACAGCTATAGCAGAGCAAGGGGGCATTTATTATTTTATTCCCCAAATCGCCGAACAGAGGCCCTTCGAAGTTCTCCTGTATTGAAAGCGATTCGTCTTTTAAATAAGGTTACAAAAAAGATAGATCTTTTTGGATGCAATTATGACGAATTCGTGAATATCCTTACGGTAAGGGCAGCAAGGAAATAACTTGTAAAAGAAATAACTAAATAACTTCATATAATTCCATTGATATTTCCTTAGGTATTTTTTTTTTCGCCCCTTAGATCGATTTGGCTCGCACTGCAATGAAGTAAAGAGTTTTTTCAACAAAATAATAATAATAATAATAGTAATTTACTAAAAAAGACATTAATCAAAAGTTTGATTCTAAAAAATAGAAGTGATGTATTTCGCGTTGCAAAGGAATTGTCGAAAAAAATATGCCACTCTCATATAATATAAAACTTTTAGAAAACAGGTTTTTTTTCTCCTTGCAATTTCCCATTTAAAGCGGAATCGTACCCTTCTTATATGATTTCTCCAGGATGCTCTGTCTTAGGTCAGCTCCCTGTTGAGTTCACATCTCTTGAAGTGGCCTCGATAGATGACACCCTTGTCGCCAAAGGCCTTTCGAAGGGCAGACTTTATAATGTGATTATCTTTTCGGCATATGACGTGGCCAAATGTTTTCAATCTGGCTACTTTAGTTTTATACATTATACTTAGGGTCTACCTTGATACTGGTCCGGATATGCTCGTTAGCGATTATATCCAATCTGGTTATGCCTCCAGCCCCTTTGAGCAAGTTCATTTCGGTCACGTAGAGCTTTTGCTTGAGAGCCTTTTTACTAACCCAACAATACATATTTAATATTTTTATAGCGTCTTTTATCATTTCAATTAAGTAGTCAGCAAAACATACTTATTGAGTACTACACAGATCAAAATACGTTATCATCGAATTTAATAGAAAATTTTAAAATTAAAATGTGGTATATTTAGATTCAAAGGAAAGATCTTATTATGTTTGAATAACTTTTTGGTAACATTGTATTATCACAACACTTTTTTACACTTTTTACAAACATTTTTGTTATACAACTTCTTCAGTTTATGAATTTTAACTTATTATTTAATATAATGTCCCAGAAGACATTAATGTACATTGCAAAACTGGTATCTGTATAGATAACAAATTCCTTAAATATATCATCCTAAAATATATTAATATATAATATATATATAATAGTAAACACGAAGGTTAAGTTTTTTAGTTGGATTTAATTCATGTAAATTATGTAAATTGTGACAAATTTGTTTCGCCTTGCGAGGGCATTTTCAAACTGAGAATGCCCAGTTTGAGAGTGCCCTCGCAAGGCGAAACAAATTTGTCACAATTTATATAAATTAAATCCAATTAAAACCACTAAACAATCGTGTTTACTATTATAAATTAACAATGGAGTTTTACAGAATTAATACCTCAACCATCAATTCATTAATGCGTATTTGATAATGTATTAGCAAGGCGATAGATGTCTTTCTCTTTGAATAAAATATAACTGGTTAAAAAATCATACACTGAAGAAGGGAAGTTTGTGTCCCGAAACATGTTTGTACAAAGTAGAAAAAAGTTTTGTGATAATACAATGTTACCAAAATGTTATTCAAATGTGAATCCAAAACACAAAGTAATGGCGAATATAGAAGGCAAATAATATAATGCATGCACAATATTCTATTGATTGTTTCAGATTGAATAATGTACCTATAGTTAAATATTATAACGACGATCGACGACGAATCTGATCCTCGGTGGTGCTATAGAGATTGACAACCAGCTAATAGAATATAATCTTACTTTCCAGAGATAATCAGACTACTGAGCGTCAGAGAAGAATCTGTCTTGGGTGGGTGGCATATGGAAATCTAAAGACGTTCTTTAATAGTAAGATTCCCCAGTGTCTGAATGGCAAAATGTATGATCAATGCGTACTTCCAATACTGACATGTGGAGCAGAAACGCTTACCCTAATTAAGTCGACCCTAAGGAGACTCCGTGTAGCACAGAGGAAACACGAAAGAGCCATGCTACACGTCAAGACTCTCAGACCCGATAAGAAATACTGAAATACGTAGAAGGTCGGGAGTAACAGATGTCGTCGCAAGGGTAGCGAAGCTTAAATGGTCATTTGTGGGACATGTTGCCAGATGGATCAGAAGAGTGGTAGAGTGAGGATGCCGCGAAGACAAACGAAATAGAGGGAGACCCCTCACACGATGGTCCGGTGACATTAGAAGAATTGCTGGTGATTGGATGCAAAAGACACAAGACAGAGATACGTGGAGAAGTATGGTGGAGGCCTATGTCTAGCAGTGGACGACAACGGCTGTCTAAGTCAGTAAGTAAATATTATAATATTAATGATTTTTTTAAAGAGAAAAATTTTATTCAAAGAAAAGCACTTTTGTTTTTAAATCTACCCATTAATTTTAATATTTTCGGGATGAATTTCGTTTTATTGGGACATCGTCAACTGATTTGGAATTCCACGAATATTTAAAAAATGTAAATAATCAATTCTAAAAATACATTCAGTTTACGATGTCTTTATAAGACGAAACTTGTCTTGAAACACATAAAAAAATCTAGTATTTATGATACTAGAGTAGTATAAATAATCTAGTCTAGTATTTATAATCTAGTAGTTATGACACTAACTTTTGTTTATAACAAAAGTTTTTGTCCCAATATATTTATTTCTTTAAAATGTTAAACGAAAAATTTAATTCGTGTATACGAGAAAAATTTCGTCTAAAATTCGCTAATGCAGAAATTTTTCTATTCGATCTGGTATTTTTGGAGTTTACCATTCACGAAGTTCGTCGACATAGTCACCAAAAATGCATAATGCATTTTCATCCATAGAATACATTTTACGGAATGCATAAATGCACCTCCAGTGGGATGGAGTTTCACAATGTTATTTATAACTCAACAACAATGAGTTTTCTAAAATGAAGATATGAAGACCTTATCAAAAAGCAGAACAATGTTATTAAATCCATGCCCCTTCAAGGAATGAACGAGTTTGTTTAAAGTCATTTAAAGAACCAAAAAATATTTGAATGTCTGCCAGCCAAACCAGAAAAAACACATTAGACCAGATTATAAAGTATACTGCCAAATAATGTTCCTGTTTATAACGCTAACTGCAACTTTCATGTCATAACTAACTATCTAACTAACCATCACGCCGTCTCTCCGAAGGAGTGGGCAGAAAGAATGGACTGCCACACTTTTCTTTCTTGACATATTTCTCTCGCTTCCTCAACATTCATACATCGTGTCATGCACGCGCGTCGATTTCTCTGACTCCTCACGTGGCAGACATTTTGTATTTGATTTATTTGATCATGACACGTTTTCCTCTATGATCATGCCATTTCCAGTTCCATTTACACTGTTAATGTATATTTTTGTTACCATTCTTTCTTCAATCATTATTTCCATATGTCCAAACCATCTTAAATATCCTTCCATTATTTTGTTCATAACACCATCATTCTCACCGCATTCACTTCATTCGACACTCTATCATACACAGATTTGGCACACATTCGTCTAAGAGATCTAATTTCTACTGCATTTATTCTACTTTCATCCTTCTTCTGCCAGTTCCATGCTTTGCTTTCATACATAAGGGTCGGTAGAAGAACACTATTGTGCACTGCCATTCTAGCTTTTTTAGATAGGTTTTTGTTTGCGATGACAACTTTATGTGCACCATTCACTTTGTTGCCTGCCCCAACCCTTATTTTAATATCTCTTTTTTTTACGATTTACAACTCAATATATATATTATATACAGACGATTTTTATTATATTATATTACGATATATATTATACGATATATATTATAGTATACATAGACGACCTTCGTGGCCGAGTGGTAAATGCGTTGGTTACCACACCGAAGGTCGGGGTTTCGATTTCCGGCGATGGCAGTGTGATTGTCACACAGTTTTTGGTCTGGTGTAGAATTCAAGTTACAGTAAAATAGAGATAGTTTAACGACCTATCACATGTCATGACCTCAGCAAAATACTGGCATCGACTGTGATTGCTGGGAAAAGACTGCAGAGGACAGACCTAGGTGGAGAACAGCAATACATAAAGGCACATAAGACTCTGAAGCACAGCGCAGAGACGACGCCGCTGAGAGGAGGAGGAGGAGAAGGGAGAGACCACTGGGAGACGGTGACGGCTCCACTACAGGCGCCTTCCCCTGCCCCAGATGCCCCAAAATATGTGGGTCCAGGATCGGGCTCTTGCGGACCCACAACCGTGAAGGACAGTCTTCCTCGGACACGAGGGACAGTCGATGATGATGATGATGACATATCATGAGAATCTATATGATAGCTATTCCCTTTACATCAATTTGGCTTGAGCTGTAATGATGTAAAGAGCGATTCAACAGAATAGTAACAGTAAAATAGTCATATTCGATGGAGCTATTTATATAGAAAACTTTGTGGGTTATCTTAAAAGATTTCGCACGTATTACGGGTGTTTAGATTAAGATTAAATGTTATTTAAATCCGAGATTAAGCATTGAATAAAGGTATCTTATCAGTTACACGCAAGAGATTTTAAAAATAATGTCCCCAAAAAAATTTGGACAAGAATCATTTTGCAACGGTTATAGATTCTTTAATTTTATAACAACATTAACACATGATTACTACTCAAAATAATAATTTCATGGTTATTACTCACGGGTCATTCTGACCCTCCCATTAAAACAACGTTCATTTTGTTTATGAACAGAAATATGGAAATAAAACAGATTATTAATGAAAAAATATACATTTGACCAGTCTGTCGATGCCAGCGAGCCTGGCTAAACCGGTCGCTGTCGAAATAAAGACAAATGTGGAAGTAGTTATAAAAATATATATATTTAGTAATGAAATGACACACAATTAATTGTTATCTAAACAGTTTGGACATACAATTATTGAGCAAGTGTTGCAAATTTAAATTTTGCAAGAGGAATTTTGTTTCCAAAGATCACCGGGTCACGGTGACCCTTGAGTAGTAAACCAAGGGTTAAGGGTATTATTTTTTTTTCTTTCGTCATCAAAGTAATCAAAACGCTTGTGATATTAAGAATTGCAAGAATAATGTATATTTGGACGATATTTGGACGTATATTTGGACGATAGTCATGTAAATATCAACGCTTATTATTCTTTAATTTTATAACGACAACAAGATAATCATTATATGTTTTTCTTTCAACCGTCAACCTTTAATAGAGCGTTATGACATCACTTGTATTCAAGTGAAAATTTAAATCATTAAAGGATTTCATCGTTAAATACATATCATATATTTAGTCAAACACGTTATTGGATATATTTCGTTGAATTGCTTAAATTAATTGATATCGACTTCATTTCATTTCAGTGTAACATATTATTTTGTTTAATATAAAAGCTTGTTCATAAACAATATGCTAATTATAATAAGTTACCCTAACTCTACCCTACAATCGTTTCAGTACACCCGGTATCTCTGGTCAGCCTAAGTCCAGAGAATATAATTATTAATGTTTTTGTTTTACATATTTTATTTAATAATATTCAACGCAATAGAAATGGAGCCTCATAGACGAATGTGTAGAAAAACTCTGTATGGTCAAGTGTCGAATGAAAATATAATATGTGAATGCGGTGCGAATGAAAGTATTATTAACAAAATACTGATTGAGATGGTTTGGACCTATGAAAATAATCATTGAAGAAAGAATGTTAAAAAATATATATACTAACAAAGTAAATGGAACTAGAAATAGAGGAAGACCGAGGAAAACATGGCACGATAAAATAAATCAAATATTGAATGTCGGCCACGTGAGGAGTCGGAGATATCGGCATGTGTGCATGACACGATGTATGAATATTGAGGAATCGAGGGAAATACGTCATGCAAGAAAAGTGTGGCAGTCCATTATTTCTACCTATCTCTTCGGGGAGACGGCGTGATAGTTAGTTAGTTTTGTAAAAAAATTAACATCTTTAACTTCAATGTGATCTTTCGTAGTCATCTATAATAAATATTCTCCAGATCAGAATAAACACTTTTTTTAATAGTTCAATCAATTCTTTATTGGTAAATCAATTTTTTTTTTTAAATACTATGATACTTAAAAATTATTAACTTTTAATTTTGAAACACTGTTTTTAACATCGTCTTCTTCATCTCGGTGTGGGACTTGGCCTTCTCCACAACAGTACTCCACTGGCTCCTGTCCCTGACCATCTCTCTTTATTCTCCAGATCTTTTTAAATTCTACTGTTTGTATCATAATGTATTGATTTAATTAGTAGATGTAACTGAAGACTACTCTTACGTTGTGTATTATTATTTTATAAGAGTTCAGTGATTCGTGCTTAACGTTGCTTCCGCAAATCGAAGTACATAAAATATGATACAAACGGATCTATTCTGAGATGTTTTGAAATGTATTCCAGCATCCGGGGACGTGAAAAGAAAATTATTTACTGAGTTATATGAATCTCAGCTAATCAGTAATTATAACCTTTAGTCTGAATTTAATTAAGTTTTCTCATTACTTCAGAAGATTGGTTTTGAAGATTCACTATAACAAGGCAGAGTGGTGACAGTTACGACATACTGAGGATATTTAAAATAACTTTGGTTAATCCACTAATTATTAAAAAAAAAAAAAAAAAAAAAAACACGACTTGTTTCGGAGGATACCTCCATCTTCAAGTGAAAAAATATAATAAAAATAAAACAAAGAAAATCTAATATAAAAATGCATTTAAAATTCAACAAAAACAGGACCTTATTTAGCTTGTATCAAAGGCGAGCTCCTAAATAAGATTGACACGGCTGGAGAAGAATTGGGTCTGACAATAAATGTCGCTAAGACCAAGTGGATGTCGTTTGGAAGACTTGATTATTCTGGATCATCTTTGCGACTAAAAGGAGTAAATATCGAAATGGTTGACCAGTTTAAATACCTCGGCAGTATCATTACTAAAACACTCGACCCAGATACAGAAGTAAAATGTAGAATAGAAGTTGCACGTGCTGCATTTAATAAGATGAGACCCTTCTTCTGTGACGATAATTTAAATCTTAAACTTCGACAAAGAATGATAAAAGCTTACATATGGTCAGCTCTATTATACGGAAGTGAAACATGGACTCTAAAAGTGAACGTAATGAATCGGTTAGAAGCATTCGAAATGTGGATACACAGAAGAATGCTTCGTATACCTTGGACCGAAAAGGTCAGTAACGTCGAAGTACTTAGGAGAGCCGGAGCCAAGAGAGAGCTGTTGTCGAATGTCAAAGTGAAAAAGGTCTCATATTTGGGTCACGTGCTGCGTGGAGAAAAGTACCGCCTCCTCCGACTTATATTGGAGGGCAAGATAGAGGGAAGACGGGGAGTTGGCAGAAAACAGATGTCCTGGCTGCGCAACATTAGAGAGTGGACCGGAATGAGGACGGTGGATGACCTGTTTCGGGCAGCGCAGGACAGGGAGGTTTTCGCCGGAGTGATCGCCAACGTCGGGGGGACCTGACACGGTACAGGAAGAAGAAGAAAGGCGTTATACCAGCCTATTTATGGTTTCTTGAACAATTATGTAAAACTCCAAATTAAATAATTAATATTAATGAAAACGTCTGTCTTTAAGGAGATTTATTATATCTACGATGAAATGACATGTTTCGCCCTCCTAGGGCATTATCAAATGTCTAAAATTTGATAATTTTTTAAACATTATTCAACATTAGATAATGCCTTTGAAAGATGAAATATTAATTGCCATCTATAATATAGTAAAACTTCTAGAAGACAGACGTTTTCATTCATATTAATTATTATCTGTTAAATTAAAACACCATTTAAGAATATTATTATTCAATTGATTTCAATTCTTTTGATATTATCGCGATAGCTGTTTCGCTAACCAATGTTAGCAGCATCAGGTGTTCAGGTGATCAATAAAAAAAAATAATGCCATGTCAAGTCCCTCTGACATCGGCTAGCACCCTGGCATAGGCTTCTCTGCCCTGTGCAATCCTAAATAACCAAGGAATTCATCAAATGTCCTATTTATTTACTGTTTCTTAAACAATTATGTTAATTTCCTTGTTTGGTAATTAATATGAATGAAAACGAATGTCTTCTATGAGTTTTATTATATTTCAGATGGAATGGCATGTTTCGCCCTTCTTAGCAAGTGTTTATTACATTTGATAATACCTTCGAAGCTCGAAACATATCATTCCATCTAAAATAAAATAAAACTTCTAGATGACAGACGTTTTCATTTATATTAATATTGTCATATTTATTTCTCATCTTTCTCACTCTATTTTTAAGATTTATTTAGTTAAATAAAAAGATGTTCTGCTTAATGCTTAATAAACATAAATCTCCATAGATGGCGTTAGTATGTAGATTATATATAGAGTAATCTTAAAAAGATTAACATATGTTATCAAAATCTTCATAGATGGCACATTGAAACTGACATGTGAAATCTGGCATAGGACTTTAACATATATACAACTTCCAAAAATTTGTCATACATGGTCATAAAGAAAAGGTGGAATGGTGAATGTTGTAATTACATAAAGCGTGCGCTTAACCAAACCAATGACAGGTCATAAGTCCTGTAAACACCTTGATCAACCATATTCAGTTTCCAATTTGCATCTTCGTCTCTATTGAGATACAATTAAATAATAATCAATTATTGTAAATTGATTGATTTTATATTGTTTTAATTTCATTGTGAACATTAACAATAATGACGCTAGTAAATATGTTCACACGAATATCATGAATAACATCAAATTCAGCGTAATTGTTTTTGTAGTGTGATAATCTAGTCATAACACGCTTCACGTTGTGTTTACGCGAATGTTCTAGAGTGAAATTGAGTCAGTGGAGCCGTGAACACGCAATATATAACTCGATAACGAGATCAAAGTTCGTTCGTTACGCTTTGATACAGATTAAATATTCGAACTTTGCAAAGTCTTAAACTCACATATCATCAGAGAACTTCGCTGTAATTAGTATTTAAGCAAGATCAACTGTATTTAGATAAGAAGTTTTGCTTGCCATCAAAAATACTTTGGTGCGATTAAAAGTGTCTGTTACTGAACAAAAGCGTTCCTTGCTTATCGGTTACCGGGAGATTTAAATGCAATCACAACAAAGTACATTTTGCGAATTAAAAATATAGACTCTGGTAGTAAAAAAAATATTGCTTGAAAAATCACGAAAGTTCTCAATGAATGTGAATTATGAATATATACATACATACACAGGCACATTTTCACATTTATACGTGTACGTTTTAATATACGAGTAGGTATGTTAATCCAATTGCAACCTGTTTTGTTTGACGTCACAACAAAAACAAGATGGTTGAAGTTAAAGTATATTATGAAAAAATATTCGTGGCTTTAATATTTTTTTTTAAATTCGATTAATTTAGTCACACCATGTTTTCTTTGACCTTCATCGTCTCTTCAATCAATTCATATCGTTAACGTATACATTTTTGACCATTATTTCTACATCCATGCATTCCATAAGTCCAAACCATCGCAGTGATCCTATCATAATTTTGGTTCATAATAATTTCTTCCGCTCTACATTCCTTCCTGATGTCAGCAATTGAAACTCTATCATATATCGTTTTAACACACAAACGTCAATGGGATAGCATATCTACCGCATTTATTCTGTTTTTGACTTTCTAATGCCAGTTAAATGCTTCGCCTCAATACATAAGAGTTGGAATTAATTAGATATTTTACAAAATAATTTGAAATTCTACAAAATATTTTAAAATTCTACAAAATGATTTGATATTCTACAAAATGATTTGAAATTTCACTAAATGAATTTAAACTAACTAACTAACTAACCATCACGCCATTTCCCCGGAGGGGTAGTCAGAGAGGATGGATCGCCACAATGGCCTGTCCTGGCATACCTCTCGGGATTCCTCTACATTCATACATCGTACCATGCATGCACGTCGATTATTCCGACTTCGAATGTGGCCGCCTTTTAGTAATTAATTAATTTGGTCATGCCATGTTTTCCTCGGTCGTCCTCGGCTTCTTCTTTTTCCACTCACGCTGCTTGTGTACAACTTTTAAACCATTCTACTCTCATCCATTCATTCCATATGTCCAAACCATCTCAGGGATCCTTTTTAAATTTTATTCATGATGCAGTCACCTGCTTTACATATCTTTCTTATTTCATCGTTCGGTATTCTATCATACAACGTTTTCCCGCACATTCTTCTTAGTGATCTCATTTCTACGGCGTTTATCCTGCTTTCATCCTTCTTTTGCAAGCTCCAAGCTTCACTTCCATACATGAGGGTTGGCACTAGAACTCCATTGTGTACTGCCATATTTGCTTCTGTGGATATATTATATTTCTATTTGCAGTAATGACTTTAGGTGAGCCATTTATTTTATTAAATTGTGAATTTAAAACAATTGAATAATTTAATGAATACGTTGACAATGTCTATTGTTACCGAATATGGCAGGTCGCTTATATCAGTATCTTAGTAGTTTTATTTATAATATAAAGATTCTCTGTCAAGGAAACGCGTTATAACACAAAGCATATCATTATTAAGAATTATTCTCCCATTCACCTTTAGTATGAGATTACGGTTATCTCCAAATCCGCTAGGCTAACACCAGCTTCGTCAGCCCAAATCCCTCGCCGCCTCTGTGCAACCGCTAATCTTCACCTTACTCTGTTTCAAGCAGAATGTACGTCACTAAGAGTAATTAATTACTGCCATTTGACTTAATTGATTTTTGGGAAATACCATCATATCTAGATATAAATGGTAAAGTTTCTCAAAATGAAAATGTTCTTAAAGTCATTTTGTGAAAAAAAAAATTACAATTTATCAACATGTTAAATCATTGATATAAAATACGTAAGTCCCCGTGATTTCTGCTTTCTACGTTCAAATTTATAACTTGAACACTTTCTCAAATATTCTATTAACAAACAAACAAACCATCACGCCGTTTCTCCACAGGAGCAGGCAGAGAGAATGGACTGCCACACTTCTCTATCCTGGCAAACCTCTCTAGATTCCTCCACATTCATACAACGAGTCATACACGCACGTCGATTCCTCCGACTTCTAACATGACCAACCTTTAAAATTTGATTAATTTGGTCATGCCATGTTTTCTCGGTCTGCCTCGACATCGTACCCCATTTACATCATTAACGTATACTTTCTAAACCATTCTTTCTCCATCCATGCGTTCCATATGTCCGAACCAACGCAGCGATCCTTCTTATATTACATTACTTAAAACCAATAACAATATTTATTATATATTTGTTCACAATAATCGTCATAAAATCAATAAATTTAATAAACGTAGAAGTAAAAAAATAAACATATTTTTGGTAAAAAAAAATTGGGAGGAAAGCAGGGCATGACCAAATTGATCAAATTTTAAAGGTTGGCCATGCTAGAATCAGAAACAGAAGAATCGACTTGCGTGTGTGACTCGCTATATGAATGTGGAAGATCCTAGAGAGGTGTGTCAAGATAGAGTAGTGTGGAATTCCATTATCTCAGCCTACCCTTCTGGAGAAACGACGTGATGGATTGTTGTTATTTTTGTTGTTCGTTAATAAATATTTATAAAGGTATATATAATCAAACAAAAAATTTAAACTAACTTCTCTATCTATCACTTAATCATATTTTTACTACAGACATAAAGAATATTGAGTGGTGCCTACTGGTTTATGGCTGAACACGAATTCAAATCAAAACAATATGCTCCGCGTGGTCTATTTACGTGACAAAGTGATGAACATTAAATAGCGCTTTCCCTCCATAATAAATATGAATCTCGTAACGTAAAGGAAATAAGTTTTTTGCTTACATCGGACAAGGAATATGAAACTAAGGCTTTGTGAAAATAAATAATGGTGCAGAAATGAAAAGGTCAACTAAAATACCGTTTTATTAATCTGGCGTAAATTTTATTTAACAATAATACATTAAATGTTCCCCTCATTACAGAATAAACGAATTTTAATCCGCGGTGTAATTAACCTATTAAATATTTTGAAATGCATGAAATCGGGTGGTGGTCTAGGGGATAGAACGCTTGGCTTCTGATCAAGGGGGCATGGGTTCGAGCCTGGACACGACCAGATTCTTTCTTCATAATAATGAGCTATTTTCTGCTCACATGAAGATTGTAAAATAAATTCTAATATCATTGATTTAAATCTTTGGTGTTAGTCTTTTTCTAAAAATAAAAAAAATAAAAAATAAAATAAAAAAAATAAAAATAATAAAAAATAAAATAAAAAAAATAAAAAAATAAAAAATAAAAAATCAAAATAAATCAATTTGAATATTTAACTAATCAAAAAACTATTTATCCCGCTTTTAAAATTATTTTTTCTTAAATAGATTAATGATAAGGAGCGGACAATAAATAATTATGTAATTTTACAGTGGCAACGCCTCAAGTTTACTGAAAATTAGTAAAAGCCTTGTTTGATTCATTTATACAATATTAATTAATTTACTTGATATCTATTCACTTAAGTCAATTAATATTATAATATATCATTCTTCAGGTGATGAAAAATTATTAAATTGGAAATATCCCGAGGAGTAAAATATGACGACCGGGAAAAGGACGACCTAAGTGGCAGAGTGGTAAGTGAATTGACTGCCACCCCGAAGGTTCCGGGTTCGATTCCCGACGTACATATTACAATAAAATGGCGATAGATTAGCCACCTATCACATGTCACGAGAATCACTATGATAGCTTTAAAATAAAATACTCTTTACATCGATTTCGCCCATGCTGTCATGATGTAAAGAGCGATTCAACAAAATAATAATAACAATAATATCATATATAAGTGGAAAAAACACTTCTATGATTATAAAATTCTAATATCTTAGAATTCCAAAAAACCTTATGTTGGCAAATACGAGTTTTTTTATAAATAAAGCTAACAAGACAACTACCGCGCTATTCCTTTGAATTGGTAGACAAAAAAAGTGGCTCTATGCTTTCCTGGCATATTCTATCGCTTCCTTAACATTATTACATCGTGTCATTTTTCACATTGCCCACATTTAAAATTTGTTTGATTTGATTGTGTTACCTTTTCCTCAGTCTACTCTAAACGTAGGTTGGTACTAGAAGAATGAGTGATATTAAGTTATTTATTTTTATATTTTAATAATAACTTCAATTCGACTCCATATATTTTAATTACATTCCTGCGGAAAACACTGTCAGACCCTTTGACCTGTTTCCCAACTGGGAATCCTTTTTAAACCCTTCATTCACCTCGGTTCTAAGAATGCAACCCTCTAAGACAACTTAGGACCTGATCTAAAGGCATCTTCAAATTATCTAATTAATATCCCAGCTCGTTAAACTTTGACAGGTCCTCACGAAACACGGAAAACAATAGAGGGGTGTCATTGGAATTTTAATTACGAAAGGTTCGTAACTTAGTTACGAAAATGTTTAATACACCAATACAAGTATATCATGCTAATTCTCAAAATTCCATAAATTTTTTCAATTTGCAAAAATCAATTTCGTATTTTCCAGTGGAAAATTAAAGACGTAATGCGTTTAATAATAATGTCTAGTCTAGAAGTTTATTGTAAGAAATATTTTGTTTATTTTGAAGAAAAGCACGATTATGAGATATTTTATTAAATTTCAAGAAAATGTCTACATTTCTTAAAACTAAAGTTGACGTGTCCTTAGGTTCAGTTAAAATAAATATTGACATTAAAACATTCGGTACAGCTGGCCACTTTAAATGAAATCCAAATAGTTATTGAATAACTAATTTAAAATCTGATAAGATTTTAAAAATAAACGACTGAACATTTGAAGTGTCTACTTCTTCTTCTTCGATGGCCCTACAGCTCATTTCGAGCCTTAGCCTCCAGTATTCTTCGCCTCCAACTCCTCCTATCCTCCGCTTCGACCCTCCAATCTGACACTTGTAACAATTTCGCCCCATCTCTCCCAACTTCATCCTCCCATCGCAGCCTTGGTCGTCCAATTGGTCTTTTACCACCTGGGTGCCACCCCAGCATTTTTTTGGGGTTCGCTATGACGGCATCCTCTGCACGTGACTGGTCCATCTCAGTTTATTCAGTCTGACCTGTGTGGAGAGACTGGGAGCTTTGTAAATATAGTACAGCTCGTCATTATACCGCACTCTCGAGCCTTCACTGTCATTCACAGGTCCCAGAATTCTGCGCAGCACCCTTTTCTCAAAAATATCCAGTTGCTCTGCGGATTTCGCTGTCATTGTCCACGCCTCACATCCGTAGGTCACTACTGTTTGGATGATTGTTTTATACAAGATGATTTTGGTTTTCCAGTGTACGGTTCTTGATTTGAGCGCTGGTAGTAGAGAGAAGAATGTTTTGTTGCCAATTGTGATTCTTCTTTCGATTTCCTTGTGATCTTCGTAGATAGAAAATTTGAAATGTATATGAAATAATTGATTGTGGCATACGTTGTTCAATTATCAGTTTGCATATATATGTTACAAGGCCTACACTACGAAGAAGAAGAAGCGGAGGTTGAAAATCTTTTATTAAGTCATGTTTAACTCATTGCATTGGTGAAAAAATCTAGAAAATAAAGATTTGGTTTGAAAGCCCAGAAGATTACAAAAATATATGCAGACAGGATGGAATGACTGACGTTTTTTTTTAAGGTTTGGTTTTTAAACTAGCAACATTGTTTCTACAGACTGTCAATTTCACAGTTGTTAAATGAATTGTAGTCAATACCTTTTGCCATTTTATCATAAATAGACTGACGTCAGAACAGCGCTTGCAAATTGTGAAAAATTATTTGAAAATCATGGTTCGGTTCGCCAAACTTATTGTGCACTACGTCCATTTACGGTCGACATAATCGTCCATCCAAGCAAGTTATTCGGAAGACCATGGATCGTTTTCACACCACGTACACTCTAGTGGATAATACGCATCCACAAAGACGACAGTTGCCGAAAATTGGACTTCACGATTGCGTTTTATTCGAGCTCTCCGTGGCGCTCATATGTCCGAAATCATATTTTAACAATAATGGCATAAAATTATATAATGTATTAAATAAAGCCAATATCAAAGACTAACATTATTTTAATGCGTTTTTTTTTCATTTTGAATATGTATTGTAACTAACTAACTAACTAACCATCACGCTGTCTCCCCGAAAGGGTAGGCTGAAAGAATGAACTGTCACGCTTTTACTGATGCGGCACTCCATCCTTCTCTTTTCGCCCCGCGGGAGACGCAGTGTGGTGGGTTGCGAACCTCATCGCCACCAATAGGCATCTTCGCGCACACTTCGATTGTCCAACACCCACAAAATAAATCTGAAACAAATCATATTAAATACAATGATATAAAATAAAATAACAAAATAAAAATAATTAAACACAAAATGTTATTTTTAGATGTTGCACATATTGTCTATTTAATTTATGTTCCACGTATCCACCGTTTTTTAATTTAGCACATAATGTAATTACACATAATGTTTTTTTCGATGTTGCACATGTTGACATGGACGATCCGGACTTTTGTGTTTATTTAATTTATGTTACACGTATCTACCGTTTTTTGAATATGTTTATGTATTGTATACCTCCAAAAAACACCTTTTCTTTATTGCATTAAAAAAAATGGATACTATGTTCAGCTGAATAAAATGTTTTGTTTTCGTAAATGGGTTTTGGGTCATTCTCATTCGATATCATGGCTTCCAAAACAATGCTTAATTGGAAAATAATAAGAGGAGATTTAAGGAATTAAAACGCTGCTGGTATACAGGTATGTGGTGTTACATTGTTTTAACATATTATTGCGTAGGAATGTACTGAAGATTAAGATTAATATTTACAAGTCATTCGTACGAATTTAGTACGAACTTAATCTCCGAGTATAATTCTGTTATTGACAACTTGTGTGTTTTTTATGCAATATCCGTAACTGATTTCATGTTCTTAAGCTTTGTTTAATAACAACAATGAAATACGTTTTAGGACAGTCTGTTACAGAAAATGACGACATTTATAATAAACTCGTGTAAGAGATAAAAATATTATTTTTTATATACTTTAAACCATAACACCGTGGAATTAGTTTCTCCGAATTACTTGTAACTAACCAATTAATATACCAATGAAAACGTCTGTTTTCTAGAAGTTTCGTTATATTTTATAGGAATGACATGTTTCGTCCTGCTAAGGCATTATTACAGATTTGATCGGCCTTAGCAAGGAGAAATGTATCATTTACATTAAATGTAAAAGACGCTTTCATTCCTTTTATTTTTTTAATATTGAGTTTTACATCATTGTTAAGAAAGGTCACAATTCTTAATAAAAATCTGCGTTAAAATTCTTTAAAAAAATGTGAATTTAATTTGTACTTTTTTTGTTGTGAATAATAAAATTACATAAGTACCAATAAAAACCTATAAATAATAAAAACATAAGTTCTAATATTTCAAACGTTGTGTATTAATATGTCAGCTATAATAATATTTTGAATCCATTATATTGAATACGAATCCTATTAAATAATTTTAATATTAATATTTAAATTCAGTAAATTTTGCAAAATTATTTTGAGATTATTTTTGCAAAGAATCATGTTTACCATCCCTGATCTATATTTATATAAGGACTTAATAGTGTCACCAGTTTGTCGATGCCAGCGATCCTGGCGAAACCGGTCGCTAAAATAATAAAGACAAAAGTGGAAGTAGTTAAAAAAAACATCGTTTTATTTAATTATTATATAAAAAAATATGTTTTGTACATAAGTAAGGTATATTAACCATTCACAAAATCACCTCATTGGATCGTAAATTTTATGTTGAAAAAATTTCATTTTATATTAGTCACTCTGATAAAAAGAAACAGCAGTTTTTCGATGTACTCGTAAGTATTGTAGATTGAACATTCTTGGGGATCAATAAAATAGTTAAAATAAGTATTTAATCTATGCTTATTCCTAAGTATTTAATCTATGCTCATAAAAAATGCGAATACTAATCAGTAAAACACAAATCTAAATTCAAAATAATTTTCAGTTTACCCCGTTCACTACATTGAAGTGAAAAATCTTACTACGTTATTTATTTTATTATGGAAAAATAATCAAAAAATTGTTTGGTTTTATTAGATCAAACGATAAATATGGATTTTTTCCAATCTTTGTTGTTGTACAGTTGAACTATTTTTTTATGTAATTGGTCTTCTTCGTCTTCACGTGTCCTGCCGGGTCCCCCCGGCGTCGACATGTGAAGACGAAGACGACCATTTGAAGGAAAGCTTCCTTGTCCTGGACGGCGCGAAACAGCTCCCTCACAGTTCTGACGCCGCGCCGGTCCATTCTCGGATGTTTCGAAGTCAGGAGAGATGTCTTTTGCCAACCCCTCTGCGGCCCTCGATCTTTCCTTTCATGACGAGCTGAAGTACGTTGTCTTTGTTGCCTCTCATTACATGGCCAAAATATGATATTTTACGGAGCTTAACAGTGGTAAACAGTTCTCATTTTGCATTTGCTGTACGTAACACATCAATGTGTATTTATCATATCGGTCCAAGATATTCTTAACATTCTACGGAGGATTCACATTTCAAATGCTACAAGGCGGTTTATAATATTAACTTTAGGAGTCCACGCCACACCGTAAAGTAAGACCGACCATACGTAACATTTGACCATTCTTTGTCTCAGTTTTAGGTTTATATTGTCGTCACAAAGAAGGATTTTCTTTTTATTAAAAGCTTTTCGTGCCGCTTCTGTTCTGCATTTCATCTCAGTGCCAGGGTCCAATTTCTCAGTAATAATGCTTCCCAAGTACCTTACCTGTTTCACCCTGTCGATACCATCACCCTTAAGTGCAAGATGGACATTTGGATGACTTGCTCGGATAAAATCCAATTGATATAAAACAAAAAAGTATTTGTTTATAATAAGATTGATTGCTGCATGTTAACAAATGATTATTTATTAATATGTATGAAAAACGATAGTTTTCAAGGAGTTTTATTATAATATTTATGTATGACATGTTTCGCCCTTCTGCGGTGTTTTCAAATTGTATTTTGCATATGGAATTTTACATCATTGTTTAAGAAACAATAAATAAATAATTATTTCTTTCAATAAACATTTGAGATATGCTAATATTCATATTTGTACTAGTGTTATTATTATTGTTATTTTAATTATTATTAATATTATTACAACCATTCTCATTTTAATTATTATTATTAATTTGTTGAACCGCTCTTTATATCGATCAATGTTTTCACATTGATTCTCATGACATGTGATAGGTAGCTAGTCTATCGCCATTTCATTAACACATGAATTCTACACCAGACCATGGACAGTGTGATCACACCGCCATCGAAGGGAATCGAATTCTAGACTTTCGGTATGGCAGTCAGATCTATTGCCACTCTTTTACGAAGTTTGCAATTGTTTTAATATTTTCTTTCTCGTATTCTTTTGTTCAATTTTTTAAATGAGCAATACGGTAAATGTCGAGATAAAATAATTAATAAAGAGATTGGGGTGTAAAACATTAAACCTAAAACAAGCAGACGGTTGGGGCAGCATTAGTGGTATTTTTTATATTATCTTTTTTACCAAAATTATAATGTCTATAAAAAAAAAATGCAGCACTTTTTGGGTGAAAGTTATACCCTCCAACTAGAGGGAGAATTCTAATTAAGTAAGATTCTTAACGATCTCCCAAAAAATATTTCCAGCCGTTTTAATTAAACTGAATTTAAATTAACTTTTTTAATTAAAATATTGATGTTTGTTGAGAAACGAAAGACAATTTAATTTAAGACTCTTATGAAAATGTCTGCTCTAATTTATAATGAGAAGTGTGATACTATTATACACTAGGTATAGTTGTATCTATCTTAAGATGTTATATATGTATAATTAAAATTAAAGACAAGACCCCGGTCCGATATCAAAAAATATATCTTTAAGAGGGTATCCTAGTCTAGAAGCCCGCATTTTAGGTGTTTTTTCGTTCGCTATAAAAAAAAAACAATATTATTTTTAGTATAATATTTTTATAAATTATTGATTGATATTTCAGCAATATAAAAAATAACAATTATGTAAAAAAAAAAAACAATAATCCAAAAAGGTGCTGGCCGGCAAAGTAAAAACAAACGAAACATAATACCAGGAACGCATTAGAGATGGTTCGACATTAGGAAGATAAGATACTTTCTAAAGTCAAGAGTATTTGTCTTCTAAACGTACCTTCACAATATGAAAGACGTCGATCTCCGAGGAGACCGGGTTCAGCAGACTAATTGCTCTTCCCACAGCAAGATTGGTTTGATTCAAGATTGGCAGATTGGTTCTGGTGGCCGGTAGGTAAAACAATATGTGCTGTCGCTGTCGGAGAAATCTATCAGGGACAAAAAGACCAAAACCCTCTAGCACGGCCGAGTTCTCGAAATATCGCCTGATTAATTTACACACTAATATTATAATAATTAATTGTATCTCAATTGACACGAAAATGTAAATTGTTTTTTTTTTTCAACAGAATATGGTGGCCGAGTCATTGGCGATCACTTTATGTTAACAACATCCCCCATTCCTCCCTTCTTACGACCACCACGTCTGACAATTTTTTGAAAGATGTATATATGCTACTATGTTGAGACACTTTTCACATTTTTAGGTCAATCTACACTAGCGCCATGTATTAATAATATATGAAAGCATTAAGCAGAAAATCCTTAAAAATGCAATGTGAAAGGCTTCGCAACTATCATACATTGCTAGATAACGCCAATTTTTATGCTTTTAACTTAGATCTGTATTTGTCTACAAGTATTTGTATACATTCAAAAACAAACTAATTTTATGGTTACAGTGTGAGATAATGAAATCATTAAATAGTATATGACAATAAAATGTTAGAAGACACTAAGAAAAATAGAAGGAGAACTTGTGACTGGCATTGTTCCTTATTATGGATCACGCCTCTCGTATTTCTCCCATTTAGTGTTCTGATAAGCCCCCCCTGGGATTAGGTGACGTGCGCCTCTGTGGCTTATCGTGGGCTTAAGGACATAGGAACCGGGGCCCGCGCTTCCGATAAAATACTGCCGCAAAAATTGGTACCCGACCGAATAAACAACATAAAAATCTCCGGCATCTTTCTCTCCCGAGATCGTGGACCCAAACTTTACGTGAATTCAAGTCCAGTGAAATTGACACACAAACCTACTGAGCGTAATGAAAAATTACAGCTCTTTGTATTCCATTTGACGTGTTTATTATACACTTGCGTTATATTAATCACTATCATAAAAAAACATGTTTACTAATTTGACCCGAATTTAACGCTTATAACACAATATCCTCAATCATAAAATTAGCGTTAAAAACAAATGTATGAAACAGCAATGTTTTGCACTTCTCACAAACATGTTTTGGACCACAGAGACCATTCCTCACTGTAGAAATTTTATATTGAAATACAATGTTAAAATATAAATTATTGGTAACGCCTAATTTATATATTCTTCTTCTTCTTCGTCCTTATTGTAGACCTATGTGGTCTGTTCTCCAGAGTGTTACTCCTCCTGTGAGGTAAATTCCCAGCTGTCCTAAATCTTTTGAGGGGTCTTCCACGAGGACGAGTCCCATGAGGCTGATTATGCAATGCAATATAAGGGAATCTGGTGTCCATTCTTTGAACATGACCGTAACAGTCCCTTTTTCGCTGTCTGCTCCATCTTATAATATCCTCAACCTCACATATCTCTCTTATTCTGGTGTTCCTCATACAATCTCTCAGTGTTTTGCCTGCTATCGTCCTAATTTATATAAGTTTATTGTATTGTAGTATGTAGGTGTAGGTGCCAAAATGAGCGGAGTATCAGTAAGCTGTCTCTTGTATACGGATGACGCTGTCCTACTTGCAAACAACGAGCATGAACTTCAAGTCCTGTATATGAGGTATGCATGCGAAATGATCTGATGATGAATGTGAATAATTCCAAAGTAATGTTTTTTGAAAAATAATAAATCATGGCAGTCTACAACATTAGCATGAACGGTGAAAATTTGGAGCAAGTAGATGAGTTCGTGTATTTGGGTAGTATGTTTACAAAAGATGGGAGAGTGGAGAGGAATATTAAAAGAAGGGTTTGGGCAGATGGTGCACTTTAAGTTATCATCGCAAACAAAACCTATCCAAAAAAGCTAAAATGGCAGTGCACAATGGTGTTCTTGTACCTACCCTTATGTATGGAAGCGAAGCATGAAACTGGCAAAAGAAGGATGAAAGTAGAATAAATACAGTAGATATGCGATCTCTGATACTCTGTATGTGGAGTGTCGAATGAAAATATAAGAAATGAATGCGTTACGAATGATGGTGTAATGAACAAAATAATGAACGGATCATTAAGATGGTTTGGACACATGAAAAAAATGAATGAAGAAAGAATGGTAAAAAAATTAGGCATTATCAAAAAAATTAATAGCATGACGAAACACGTCATTAAAAATTAATACGAATGAAAACAGACGTTTTCATTCGTATTCATAATTTTACATGTAATTTTTTTTGAATTGTTTAAATTTTTAAATACTTTTTAAAAAATATTCCATTTTAAATTCATAACTTAAAGTGATGGCGAATATAAAGTATGCCAAGAAATTAAAATAGCATTCAATGCCGGTTTCACTAACTACTTAGCTGTTTCCCATTAAAAGTAGGCAGAAATGATAGACAGAAAGATATAGGATATCGTTAGGTAGGTGAGGTGAAGGAGAAGATATTGGTATGCATACGTGAGGAGAATGGATCTATCCAGACTCCTTCTCATTGTGTTAAAGAGATGGATCAACAGCTGGAAGTCGACCTCGCAGGAGGCCAATCCGTCTTAAGAAACAGGCCACTAGGCCTACGCTTAAAATCTATAAAGGCAGAAACATACTATTAACACGCCACGCCACCCGATGCCACGTGATGCGTGTTGAGTCGAATCAAATTGTATTGTTTTCTATGGACAGAATCACACTATGAACACCCGACGCGACGCCATGCGCGCACACGCCACCCGATCCAGACGAGCTAGATCGACGTGTTGCCGGTGGTGGGAGTAAACACGCCACGTCGCGTGTTAAATAGTATGTTTTGCCTTAATACATCGTATTTCTGCAAACAACTGATCTTTTTCTACAACCCAGCTTTCAAAGTTATTTTGCCAGCTCCAAACTTTACTTCCAAGGGTCGGCACTTAAACTCGTATACGTTCCGCCATATTGTTTTTTATTGCATTTGAAGTAATTATTTGAATGTTAAATTTACCCATATAACTGGCTTATCTCGTGTGAATCTTATTTTATCTTGCCTTATCTATACTATTGATCGTAGTACTGAATGAAGCGTTATCTTTAGGAAATTCACAAAACCTTGGATAAAAGATAACTATTAGAGAAATTACACTGTACTCGTATACGTGTTACACGCATTTATATAAATACGAGTATGTAATATGTATGGAAACAGTTATCAAGAAAACATATCGATTATCATTGCATTGTAATATAATAGATCATATATATAGTTTTTCACTCGAATTAAAAAAACAAAATTAGTGCACTTTAAATCAATTCTTGAGCGCCAATTCAACATTTTACCATGTCGTTAAATGTCAAATTCATTTTTAAATAAAATTTAAACATAAATTGTATCAACTAATCAATTTATAAAGCTTTCGATTAGCTTAGCTTAGAATTCCGTAAGGAAGAATCTTTAATCAATTAAAACGCTGTTTTTTTTCCACTTTGAAGTTTCTTTTTCTCGACATATTTCAAAGATTTCATGACTTCAACATCGGACGTACAATATCTTCGTTACCTTTTCCCGATGATGAAGGTATATAATATTGGAAACATATCAAGAAAAATAAATTGAAAATTAGAAACAACAAAGTTTTAAATCATTATAATTTTTTTATTATAAATAGTGAATTTTAATAATAATCAGAAATAAGTTTTTAAGAACATGGTTCAAACTATCTAACTAACAAACCATCACGTCGTCTCAAGGGGTGGTTATAAATAATATACTGCCACAATGTTCTTTCCTGACATACTTCTCTCGCTTCCTCAATATTCAAACATCGTTTCATGCACGCAAATCATCGCAAATACATCATTTTCTAAATAAATGATAATAAACAGTTTTTATGACACTGAAAAATTTTTACACATTATAATTTTTAGGAAATTGAAAATAAATTTGTTTAATCCACAAATTATTATAAAAACATTTAAAAACACGATATGTTTTGGAGGATACCTCCATCTTCAGCTGTAAAAATATAATCAAAACTTAACAAAGAAAGACTAATATAAAAACGCATTTAAAATTCGATACAATAATTCAAACTTAAAAATTTACCTGGGCTTTTTTTTATTAAAATTTTTATATTATCCTCGTGTATTATTGTTATTTAATATTATTTATTAGTTCTTACTGTTAAAAAATAATTATTAGTACTTATAACAAATAGCCCAGGTTAATTTTAAAATTTGAATTATTGTGTCGAATTTTAAATGCGTTTTTATATTAGTCTTTATTTGTTTAGTTTTTATTATATTTTTACACCTGAAGATGGAGGTATCCTCCGAAACATGTCGTCTTTTTTTGAATATTTTTTTAATATTTAGGGGATTAAACAAAGTTATTTTCAATTTCCTAAGTATATTACTATGGAATTCCACAGTAAGTTAATTTCATTTTTTAGTATGAGTTTTTTTCTTTGGATCCCACATAGTAATTAAAAAAATGGTAATAAAAGAAAGAAATACCAATTATGAGATTCTGTTTAAAATACAGTTAATGAAAACAATGAAGTATTTGTAACCTCAATTGAAACCACAAACGAAATAATGTAATTAAACCATCCATCAGAAATACAGGATCAGTCACGAGCGAGATCACCACACCATTTGTCAAATCCACTCTCAGATCACTTACTCAGGCTCCCTCGGCTCTCGGCCTCAAGCATTAAATACCACTCCCCCTGATCTTGGAAATTAATATCTCTTTCTCAGACTCCGAGCCTCAGAACAATTAGTCCATTTCGTGGAACATTTATCAGAAAGGCAAGATTGAATGTATTCCTGACTGACAAGCATTACTCAGATATTTTCTCCAATTCTCGTTCAATAAATAACTATTAATTACATCAGATATGCAATGAACTGTATTTCTGTTGAATCATTTAAATAGTATATTTCGACTGAAACAAAGATGGCAGTGCACAATGGAATTTCTAGTGCCGATTCTTATGTATGGAAGTGAAGCTTGAATTTGGCAGAAGAAGGATGAAAGTAGGATAAATGCGGTAGAAATGAGGTCACTAAGAAGGATGTGCGAAAAACAATGAATGATGGAATATCTAATGATGAAGTAAGACAGTAATGTAAAGCGGATGAATGCGTGATAAATAAAATCGAGAAAGGGTCACTAAGGTGGTTTTTTGGATATGGAACGAATGGATAAGGGAAGAATCGTTAAAAGTAGTGTGTAAAAGTAGTGGAAAAGAAGTCAAGGAAGGCCAAGGAAGACATGGCACGACCAAATTTATCAATTATTGAAAGGCGGCCATGTTCGAAGTAGGAACAATCGACGAGCGTGCATGTCACGATGTGTGAATGTAGAAGAATCGCGAGAGTTATATCAGGATAGAACAATGTGACGGTCCATCCTCTGCCTACCCCTCCAGAGAAACGGCGTGATAGTTAGTTAGTTAGTTAATTAGTCAAATTCATTAATGGGATTCTTCTTTTCTTTTTTCTTTTATTTTATAATAGATCTTGCGATCTGTTTTTGCAGGATATCAACTTTCTTCCTGTGATGAAGACGACCAGCCTTTTCTCCATCCCATTGTGGTCTTCCTGGTGGTCGACGGCCCTCTGGAGTCTCGTGCATTAATTTATTAGGAATTCTCGCTGGATCCATGCTCTCGATGTGGTTCCTCCAGAATCGTCTTCTCTGCCTACTCCTTCTTACTATGTCATCAATTTTTAAGGATCTGCGAATATCTTCATTGGGTATCATATATCTAATGGTTCTACCCATGATAGATCACAGTGTTTTCATTTCTGCTACTCATAGAGATGTTTGGTTTTGAAAGTAAGGCATTATGGGCCTGATGCATGTTTTATAAATCTTATCATTGCGTTCCACTAGCATATGCTAATGGATGGGATTGTATTATATAAACAATTCATTTAACAATATATTTAATTTAACATTTAAAACATATCAATCCTCCTTTTTTTCTTTTCTTTCTTTCTATAGACGTATGATACGTAGTCTGTTCTCTAGAAGGCTGCCACTTCTGTGTGGTGGATTCTTAGCTGTCCTATCTCTAAGGTGGTCTTCCACAAGGACGAGTCCCTTGAGGCTGATTATCAAGTGTAATGTAAATGTCCAGGGGACAGAATGCAAAGTCCTGATCCAGGGTACTTGGATTCAAGCCTGAAGACTCAGATTCGTTCTTCATACATAAATTCGACCTTACACCATTGATTGAAATCATCGAGTTTTTTTTTTTAAATAATAATAACTAACTAACTAGCTAACAATCACGCCGTATCCCCGAAGGGGTAGGCAGAAAGAATGGACTGCCACAAT
The DNA here is from genome assembly GCA_022606425.2 of Lepidostoma basale. Taxonomy (NCBI): domain Eukaryota; kingdom Metazoa; phylum Arthropoda; class Insecta; order Trichoptera; family Lepidostomatidae; genus Lepidostoma; species Lepidostoma basale. The sequence goes on along the minus strand of JAHDVF020000113.1, from coordinate 1,370,738 downwards.
TTTCTTTCCTGACATATTTCTCTCGCTTCCTCAACATTCAAACATCGTGTCATGCACCCGCGTCGATTTCTATGACTTCTCACACGGCCGGCATTCAATATTTGATTTATTTGATCGTGCCCCGTTTTCCTCGGCCGTCTTCTATTTCTGGTTCCACTTACATCGTTAACATATAATTTTATTACCATTCTTTCTTAATTCATTCTCTCCATATGTCCAAACCATCTTAATGGTCCTTTGATAATAATAATAAATAATAAATAAGATGATTTATAAGCGCCATTATAAAGAATTAATTTATTCAAATTTTATTTTTCAGGGGCGCCGAAAAAGAAACTTCAAGTGCGCTCCGGCGTGCCAGATATATGTGCACGCTCCACAACACAACACGCCTCAATGGTATTATTGTTATTTTATTATTAATAAATAAAAATTATTTTATTAATAATATAATTATATATGATTTAATATGGGAGTATCGTGAGAAGACTCTCATTACTGATACCCCACTATTTATGACATGAGTTATTTGCATGACACTATTTATGACGTGACTACTATTATTATTATTATTATTATTTTGTTGAATCGCTCTTTATATCATGACAGCATAGGCCAAATCGATGTAAAGGGTATTATAGCTATCATAGTGATTCTCGTGACAAGTGATAGGTAGCTAATCTATCGCCATTTTATTGTCCCGTGAATTCTACACCAGACCAAAGACAGTGTGAAAATCACACTGCCCTCGCCTTTATACTCGTATGTTTCTGCCTTCAGAAATATTATTTTGTTGTCAAGGTTTATAAATATGTTAAATGGGTAAATATAGATTTAAATTCATCTATTGTATAATGACACAAGATATACTAATCTATCAAAATAACCCGTAAACTTAATCTTCGAAAAAAACATACGTTTTCTAGAAGTTTTATTACATTTTATAAGCGTGCTATTAGTGAATTATCTAAAAGAGTGCTAATACATATTATAATGCAGTGGTCTCCAAACTTTTAAGCCTTAGGGCCATACTGATTACTCCAATAAGTTCCAAGGGCCAAAACCGTTTTAATTTTCCTGTCATTATCTATAATTTCTAGACTATTCGCCTAATAATTATCACAGCAACAATAACAACAAAGGACTATTAATTGTCACGGGCCTGATTGATGATACTGGTCATTAGCTGTTGCGGACCGGATTGATAAGACTAGCGGGCTGGATTTGGCCCGTGAGCCGTAGTTTGGAGATGTTTTCATCAATATTAAATACTAACTAGCTAACCATCACGCCGTCCCCCGAAGGGGTAGGCAAAAATAATGAACATCTACACTGTTTCATCCCGATATACTTCTCTACATTCATACATACTCTCACTTCATCAACATTCATACATCGTGTCATAACCGCACTTGATTTTTCCGATTTCTCACGTGGCCGATATTCTAAATTTGATTTATTTGATCATAGTTAGTATCTTACTTCTGTGATACAGGCGTCAACCGATTGATACTAAAATATAATTTACAAAGTGACTAAATATTTACAACAACAAGAACAAAACATCGCGCCGTTTCCCCGTAGGGGTATGCAGAGAGAATGAAAAGCCACACTACTCTATCCTGGCATACCTCTCTAGCTTCCTCCATATTCATACAGCGAGTCATAAGTCTAATATGACTAAAATTTAAAATTTTATTAATTTGGTCATGCCATGTTTTCCTCGGTCTGCCTTGACAAAATTAAATATTTAAATATTTTATATAAATTTAATATAATATTTAATATAAATATTTAACACTGATATAGGTACATAATTACTCATAATGCGAAGAAATGCAATTATCTTGGTATGATTCCTTTTCGAAGTAATAAACGTGCATTTTTATGCAATTTATCTTGACGGTTATTTCAAAAAAATTCCATGCGATCACGAAATCGTAAAAAAATATATATTCGGCCAAGAATTTTATTGCATCTGTGGATTAACAGATAACATATCGGTTAACCTGTGAGTAATACAAATAATATAAATGTTTGAACGATTTATTACAAAACCTACAAGATGCATTATAATGATTCAGAATATTTGTTTAATCTTTATTTTACCTCATTCACTGAAAGCGCATAAAAAAATTCATGATTATTTATTTTTTATGAGTGTAATAGACATTGAGAGAACTTCAAATCTATATCCTGTTTTTTATTATAAAAAATCCATTTTCGCCATATTACTCACAATCCTATGTCAAAAATGTTTTTCATACACCAACAGCAAACCATCACGCCGTTTCTCCGCAGGGGTAGGCAGAGATAATGTACCGCCTCACTGCTCTATCCTGACATACCTCTCTAGCTTCCTCCACATTCATACAGCGAGTCATACACGCACGTCGATTCTTACGGCTTCTAACATGACCAACCTTCAAAATGTGATGTATTTGGTTATGCCATGTTTTCCTCGGTCTACCTCGACTCCGTACTCAATTCACATCGTTAACGTATATTTTTTTAACCATTTTTTCTTCACCCATCTGCTCCATATGTCCGAACCAACGCAGCGATCCTTTCATAATTTTGTTCATAATACCTTCATTCGCTCTACATTCCTTTCTTATATCAGAATTTGGGATTCTCTCGTTCATCGTTCTATCACACATACGTCTTAGGGACCTCATCTCTATATATTTTTTATTCTGCTCTCATCCTTCTTCTGCCAGTTCCATGCTTCGCTTCCATACATAAGGGTTGGGACCAGAACTCCATTGTGAACGGCCATTTTCGCTTTCATTAATTATTATTATTATTATTATTTTGTTGAATCGCTCTTTACATCATGACACCAATCGATGTAAAGGGTATTATAGCTATCATAGTGATTCTCGTGACATGTAATAGGTAGCTCATCTATCGCCATTTTATTGTCAAGTGAATTCTACACCAGACCAAAGACAGTCTGACAACTGCCCTCGCCGGGAATCGAACCCGGCCCATTCAAGGTGGCAGTCAATGCACTTACCACTCGGCCACGAAGGTCGTCAATTCTTGTAAATAAAATCTTCTTTCATATTCTGTTTTTTTAAATATTTTTTTATTACTTTCTTGAATCGTTCTTTATATCATTACAGCGCGAATCAAATCAATGTAAAAGCTATACCTATATCATATTGATTCCCATGACATATGATAGGTGGGTTACTATTTAATCGCCTTTTTATTGTCACGTGAATTCTTCACCAGACCAAAGACAGTGTGACAATCACACTGCCTACAGTGGGAATTGAACCACCCGACACCTTCTGTGTGACTTGCCACACGAAAATCATCATAAACTATGCTATTATCAATAGGGATTTTTTTAGAGGTTTGGTTTTTAAACTGGCAACATTGTTTCTTCAATCAGTACGTTTTGCCATTTTACTCGAATTGCCATTCAGATAAAGTTGCCAAAAAATTGGACTTCACGATTGCGCTTCATTCGAGCTAGCCATGGCGCTCATATGCCCAAAATCATATTCAAGCAATGATGGCATAAAATTATCTATTAAATATCATAGACATTTACATTCTTTTAATGTGTTTTTTTATTATTTTTAATTTGTATACCTCTAAAAAAATCACCCTTATACACATTGTTACATAACATACAATTTTCGAATATGATTTTGGGCATATGAGCACCACGGCTAGCTCGAATGTAGCGCAATCGTGAAGTCCAATATTCGACACCTTTATCGAGCAATCGGATAAAATGTCAAAACTTACTGACTACAAATCAACTATCCACTGTCAAATTGACAGTATATAGAAACAACGTTGCCAGTTTAAAACCAAACCTCTAAAAAAACACCCTATATATGGTATACCTACGTTTTTACACGAATAAAATGTCATAGTACGAGTACAACACGATCAATGTAACTATTTTGTTGTCATGTATTATACTATGTTTTATTATAAGAAATCTAAGAAATGTTATTTGCTCACCTGAAAGGTTATTTGTGTTTCTAAGAACGAAAAAAATATATCGTATTTTTATAGAAACATTTTTTTTGGTATTGTGATATTTCTATTTCTGCTAAAAGCATTACCAATCTTTATTTCACCTGAAGACGATGTTTTATTTTCTAGTCTACGAGATGTGGTTCAGTAGACATTGCTCTTGACTGGTGTACAATAGGCACAGTGAGCGAAAGTATACAATTTTGCAGATCAAAGAGAGATAACCTCTGTTAGTTCTTAGTTAAAGATTCACTTAATGCAATAAGTCTAAAGCAGAGGTTACCAAACTTTTTTGTCCCGTAAATCCCTTGCCGATTTTTTCTCTCTCGTGTAGATCCCCAGCATTTCTATTTGATTTTTCGAATCGATTACTAAAAAAAATGGTCGCTGCCGAATTCTGCTGAGCGGAAGTCAGTAGAATTCGGCAGTGGCCAATGATTTCGACTGTCCAATTTTTTCCAAATGGTAAATGATAATAAAAGGTCGCCAAAGGATTTCAATATTCCGCTTCAATTTATTTAGAGCATCTCATGGACCTCCTGCAAGTTGTCGTGGACCCCTGGGGTTCTTTATAGACCACTTTGGGTATCACCGGTCTAAAGCATAGATTCCTATGCCTTTTCTATATCACTATTTCCTTTAAAAATAAATAAAACACTCCATTACAGTTGTACTAAATCTTACAATTTTGTTGCACATTATCAACGTTTTATTTTTATTTAATTTGTTTATTATTGAGGGTAACAAAAAGCAAATACTGTATATAAATATAAACACACAGAGACAACAAAACACGGCCTATAACATGCTACCACAAATATTATATAACAACTGACATAAGGTTAAATATATAAGAAGAATAAAGTAACACTTTGATAAGTTATAGAGAAAACTAGTAGTACTAGTAATAATGAATAATTAAAGATGAAATATAATTTAAAAATATAAAAAAAAGAAAAAGACAAGAAAAGAAAAAGTAGAGTAACTAATTCATTCGCCCCGAAGGTTGCTCCAACAGTTTTTTTTTAAATGACTTTTATTAAGATGGAACACATCGATGTTATTAAAGAACTTATTGTACATGTCGCATGTCCGGTTTATCTATCAATCTATCTATGTTTATATACTTAGTTGTATGAATCAGGTCTTTGTTGACCAACTTGCGAAGATTTGAATAAATATAACTGCACTTAATATTTTTGCGACATCAGGTTATGAACGACAATTTTCGCTTAAATTAATATGTTCCCGGGAACTTAAATATATATATATATAAATTTTCAAAATATACGAGTACTTGTCAAAATAAAACTCCCACGCTGTTAATATCCAATATATACATGTAATTATAACTCCCACACTGTCAATATCCTCTAAAACATTTGCCACGTGGACAAACAAAAAATAAAGTGGATCGGCTACGACGTGAGGGGGGAAAGTGAGGTAAAGGTCGACCAGGATCCGATAAGGGCCACTAAGTGTGCGAGCCACTCTGGAGATCCCAAAGATAACGCTCGGGGCGCAAACTCCACCGTTTATTGGTCCCCCGGAGATAAAAGCCGTAAGAGGCTTACCCCACGTGCAGGCCGCCCATCAGGGGTATGTCGGGGACTTCACGTGTTACGTGGGGATAATTCAACCGCTTACATCACCTAATAAGATGCATATACGAGTATAATGCATAAACCGTGTCTAATTTAACAAACTTTAAGCAGCAGAATTTATAATATTAAAAGCAACAATATTTCAAAATGAATTACTAATCAAATAATAACGAATTTTTTTATTAATTAAAGCACTGTTTTTTCCACTTTTTAGTTTATTTTTCTCGACATATTTCGCAAGCTTCATCATTGGGAGAACGATATAAACTAACCAAAATTATTACAAATAGAGTGCAAGAACCTAGAAACATATATAACATATTGAAAGCTAAGGCATTAACACTGTGGAATTCTATAGTAATATACTTAGGAAAATGAAAAAAACTTTGTTTACTATCCACAAAATATTTAAAAACACGACATATTTCGGAGGATACCTCCATCTTCAGATGTAAACATATAATAAAATGTATATTTTATTATATATTTATAATTTTATTATAAATAATACATTGTTTTGGCCAAAACACTATGATACTTTAACATTATAAACTGGTTAATTAAAAAAACTTTGTTTTATGTATCACAATTGTATTTTATTTTACTGGTATTAAAATAATATTATTGTAACACCTGATGATGTCAACATAGGTTGACGAAACAGCTGTCGCGTAAAATAAAATACAATTGTGATGCATAAAACAAAGTTTTTTTTTTAATTTAACAGTTTTTAGTATTTACACCATAAGATAGGTAAACATGTGTTTTTTTATATTTTATGGATAGTAAACACAGTTTTTTTCAATTTCCTAAGTATATATAACATGTGTTAGTTAACTTGGTGAGTACCAGGGAAATAACAATGGGTTAAATTTTGAAATGATTTTTTAGATGAAAGTTTTGAGTTGAGGGTGTTTTATTGCTCTAAGGCTATTGATTAAGTAGGTGGACAGTTTACATTTTCAGACAAAAAAAATGGACATTGACTCGAGTTGAAAAAATACTTTTGCACAATAGAATTTTTAAACAAAATATCCGTCTCACAGATCATTACCAAAATTTCTCTATTTGCACTATTACCAAATTTTCTCTATTAGTAAAGATCTCACCCGTCACAAATTAAAATTTATATTTGTAACTATTTTGGCCTGCTTTTATTAATCACAAAGTTAATTTGTCACTTTTGAAATATTTTGTCATTTCTTTCGTACAATCATAAAAACCGTCATTATGGAATTCCCCTTGTTATAACGCTATTTTAAAAAAAAAAGTTTTTTGAATGTATACAAATACTTGTAGACGAATACTGAATTTTTACCCATTGCGGGTTAATCATTTTTTAAGGATTAATTGTATCTCAATATAGACCAGGATGTACATTTTTTTGGAAACAGAATATGGTAGTTGAGGCGTTTACAGGACTTATGACTTCATGTCATTGGTTGGGTTAAGCGATCACTTTATGTTAACAACATTCCCCATTTCGTCCTTCTTACGACCACCACGTCTGACAAATTTTTGGAAAATCTGTTTTCAAAAAAATTTACATCTTCATCTCTATTGAGATACAATTAAAATAATAATTAAATAAATCGATGGTTTTAACTAGGTACTTCTACTTTTGTGTTTATTTTGACAGCGATCGGTTTCGCCAGGCTCGCTGGTATCAATAGACTGGTGACACTGTTATAAACTTGCTCATTTATATACATACAGATCAAGGGTAGTAAATATGATTCTATACAAAAATAAAAATGTTCTTCATCTTCATCTTCAGATGTAAACATATAATAAAATGTATATTTTATTATATATTTATAATTTTATTATAAATAATACATTGTTTTGGCCAAAACACTATGATACTTTAACATTATAAACTGGTTAATTAAAAAAACTTTGTTTTATGTATCACAATTGTATTTTATTTTACTGGTATTAAAATAATATTATTGTAACACCTGATGATGTCAACATAGGTTGACGAAACAGCTGTCGCGTAAAATAAAATACAATTGTGATGCATAAAACAAAGTTTTTTTTTTAATTTAACAGTTTTTAGTATTTACACCATAAGATAGGTAAACATGTGTTTTTTTATATTTTATGGATAGTAAACACAGTTTTTTTCAATTTCCTAAGTATATATAACATGTGTTAGTTAACTTGGTGAGTACCAGGGAAATAACAATGGGTTAAATTTTGAAATGATTTTTTAGATGAAAGTTTTGAGTTGAGGGTGTTTTATTGCTCTAAGGCTATTGATTAAGTAGGTGGACAGTTTACATTTTCAGACAAAAAAAATGGACATTGACTCGAGTTGAAAAAATACTTTTGCACAATAGAATTTTTAAACAAAATATCCGTCTCACAGATCATTACCAAAATTTCTCTATTTGCACTATTACCAAATTTTCTCTATTAGTAAAGATCTCACCCGTCACAAATTAAAATTTATATTTGTAACTATTTTGGCCTGCTTTTATTAATCACAAAGTTAATTTGTCACTTTTGAAATATTTTGTCATTTCTTTCGTACAATCATAAAAACCGTCATTATGGAATTCCCCTTGTTATAACGCTATTTTAAAAAAAAAAGTTTTTTGAATGTATACAAATACTTGTAGACGAATACTGAATTTTTACCCATTGCGGGTTAATCATTTTTTAAGGATTAATTGTATCTCAATATAGACCAGGATGTACATTTTTTTGGAAACAGAATATGGTAGTTGAGGCGTTTACAGGACTTATGACTTCATGTCATTGGTTGGGTTAAGCGATCACTTTATGTTAACAACATTCCCCATTTCGTCCTTCTTACGACCACCACGTCTGACAAATTTTTGGAAAATTTGTTTTCAAAAAAATTTACATCTTCATCTCTATTGAGATACAATTAAAATAATAATTAAATAAATCGATGGTTTTAACTAGGTACTTCTACTTTTGTGTTTATTTTGACAGCGATCGGTTTCGCCAGGCTCGCTGGTATCAATAGACTGGTGACACTGTTATAAACTTGCTCATTTATATACATACAGATCAAGGGTAGTAAATATGATTCTATACAAAAATAAAAATGTTAAATTTACCGAATTTAAGTATGGATATTAAAATTATTTAAGAGTATTATGTTTTTAATGCAATGGAATTTAAATTTATTACAGTTGACATATACACTATACACACAGCAGTTAAATTCCGTTTATGTTTATGGCTTCACCCTGTTTCGACAGCTCGCTGGCGCGGCGTATCAAATACCTTTTGTTGAATAACTCGATCCAAACATGATTATTTTTAACATTAATTGAATCATATTATATATTTTTTTTACCATTCTTTCTTCATTCATTCTTTCCATATGTCCAAACCATCTTAATGACCCATATATTTATCTAATATATATTTATTTTAACGACGTAAATGGAACCAGAAATAGAGGAAGACTGAGGAAAACGTGGCACGATCAAATAAATCAAATATTGAATGTCGGCCATGTGAGGAGTCAGAGAAATCGACGCGCGTGCATGACACGATGTATAAATGTTGAGAAAGCGAGAGAAATATGTCAGGAAAGAAAAGTGTGGCAGTCCATTCTTTCTGCCTACCCTTTCGGGGAGACGGCGTGATGGTTAGTTAGTTAGTTAGTTAGTTAATTGAATCATAATGAGAATCAAATTTTATATTATTTTTTTACTTGAAAAGAAATGTTTTTTTTTTAATTTTCCATTAGCCACAAGATTTGTTTCCTTCTTTTACTAATATCAAAATAAAATTACGTATTTGAGAGTTTTTGCTAAGATTATATAATCGCGGTTTACCTCAGATTTTTTCGCTTAAAGTAATCTTTGAATAACACGAATTAATATTTATGTAATTAAGAATCTGCCGTTGATTGAGGAGAAAAAAGCTTCAATAGATTTTAAGAGGTTTATAATAATATAATGTTTTCGGTAAAACGATCCCTCTTTGTCTTAAAATCTTCAAACAAATCATACATAAGTATGTTTATATTTATTTTCAATGCTAAAATCCTTGTACTCAAAATTTATAACATAGGTTCCCAACCTTTTCTGGACCACCGGCCCCTTTACATGATAAAGGATCCAAAGCTTCCTCTCTAAAAACAGTAAGCTAAAGATTAAAATATTTCTTAAACTAACTAACAAACCATCACGCCGTCTTCCCGAAGGGATAGGCAGAAAGAATAGACTGCCACACTTTTCTTTCCTGGCATTCTTCTCTCGTCTTCTCAACATTCATAACATTTCTCCGACTTCGCACGTAGACGACATTCAATATTTGATCTATTTGATCGTGCCATATTATTTATTATTTATTTATTTATACATAATACACAAATGAGACATATCAAACGAAAAACATTTAGACGACTAATTTGGACACAAAACGGCGTTACAAAGATAAAACAACAACATGAAACCAACAAATCATACATATCAGAATGAACTTAAATATGTCGACTTCAATGAGGCAGTACTCTTTCCAAAATTTGTAATATCTTTTTTTATGAATACCGCCTCACTGACACTGAAAATGTCCAAATCCGAGACGATTAGATTCAACGTCCGAATTGCTCTTCCTACTGGCATCACCAAAAGCAGGTTGGTTCTGCGTGACGGAGCAAAGAACAGTTGATGTCGGCGTTGTCGCAGGTAGTTATCAGTAACAAAAAGACCTATTTGCTCCAGAACATAGGGGTTCTCAATAAGGACCCGAATCTGTTTGAAAAAATGCGTGGATATTAATCCCTCCTTCCTCAGTTCGAGGGAGTTATACCCCAGCATACCCAAGAGAAATGCCTTTGGATAGAGCCAAGGATATACCCCGTACTCTCATGTAGATTATAACTTATTTTATTTCCATTTACATCGTTAACATGTACTTTTTTTACTTTTCTGTCTTCGTTTAAGAGATTTCATTTCTACTGAATTTATTCTACTTTTGCCAGTTTCATGCGCTTTCATACATAAGAGTCGGTACGAGAACATCATTGTGCACCGCCATTTAAGCGATTTTGCAGAGGCTTTTGTTTGCGATAACAACTTTAATTGCACCATGCACATTGTTGCCTGCCCCAAAATATTAATTTTACTGTATGCCATATTGTATATTATACAATATATCGAAACATGTATACCGCGTGAAATGCGTTCATGTTTACCAACTTACAAACAACAATTCTAAACATAATTTAATGTAGCAATGAAAGACTTAACCTAATTAGTTATACGTTTCTACTTTTCTTTTTTTCGGTTGTATTCCTCGTGATTGAGGGTCGTGTCTATCATTTAACCATTAACCATGGCACACCATGCGCCCCTGTCACCCGTTAGTGTCCAGGCTTCAGTTAATGAGAGACTAGTCAGCCCCCTGATTTGATTGAACCAGCGGTTTGGTGGTCCTCCATCTGGTCGCTTTCCCTCTACTTTGTCCATGATTATGAGCTTTTCAAGGTTGTCCAGATTTCTTCGGGCTATACGCCCAAAATATTTTAACAACCTCAATGAGCACATTCGCGAGAGTCTTGTCCTGATACCCAGCTGGTCAATGATCGACTGGTTAGTTCTTCCTGCCGTTCAGGGTATACGCAGCATTCAGCTCCAAATCTCAAAAGCATCAATTTGGACCTCTCCGATATTCGCATAGATACGAGTAGTTATACGTATACTTAATGCTATTTTTTTAAATAACAATAAAATGAAAATGATAGATTTAGGTAGTATTAGATTAAATACAACAGCAACAAACTATCACGCCGTTTACCCGCAGGGGTACGCAGAGAGAATAGACCACCACACTACTCTATCCTGACACACCTCTCTAGTTTCCTCCACATTTATACAATTCATACACGTACGTAGATTCTTCCGACTTCTAACATGACCAACCTTAAAATTTGATTAATTTGGTCATGCCATAAGGTAATTTGCATTTGATTTCAATGGGAGCTTGGGAGATTAAATGTAAGCAAAGTATTTAAGGAGAAAGAGGAACAAAAAAAGTGAAAGGAAGAAAGGAGTAAAAATCCAATTAATCAGTTATTAATTTCCATAAATTAATCATTTATTAATTTCTATATAAATTATGTATTTTCAAATATACATTTTTTTCTAAATTACATTTTTTTATATTATCATCATGTATTATTATTATTCAATATTATTTATTAGTTCTTAATTTAAAAAAAAAAAAAAAAATTTTTTTTTTTTTTTTATGTACACAACAGGTCATTTGGACCCAATTACTGTGTACAATTTTTATTTTTTAGCTATTATATTGATTCTCGTGACATGTGATAGGTAGCCAATCTATCGCCATTTTATTGTCACGTGAATTCTACACCAGACCAAAGACAGTGTAACAATCACACTGCCATCGCCGGGAATCGAACCCAGGACCTTCAACATGGAAGTCAGAGCTCGTAACCACTCTGCCACGAAGGTCGTCTAGTCAAGTATTTATAACAAATAGCCCAGGTTAATTTTTAAATAGGAATTATTTTGTCGATTTTTAAATGCGTTTTTATATTAGTCTTTCTTTGTTTAGTTTTTATTATATTTTTACACCTGAAGACGGAAGTATCGTCCGAAACATGTCGTGTTTTTTAATATATTTTTTTCATAATTAGTGAATTAAACAAAGTTATTTTCAATTTCCTAAGAATATTACTATGTTTATTGTATGAATATTACTATGGAATTCCATGGTGTTAATGCCTTAGCGTTCAATCAGTAAACAAACTAATTGTACAATCATAACACATATAAAGACACAAGTAAGATTCAATATTTGGTATTTTTTGCAATAACAAACAGCCTGTACTTTCTGACGTCAAACCCCCGCCATTTGCAGAATACGTCATGCAAATTTGACAGCTGTCGGGGGAACCCCCTACCCAAATTGACAGAATGATCGAGACTCGTGTCGAGCGGGCGTGACAATGTCGGGTGTAAAATATTGCCAGGAAGTGTCGTGTTAATCCAAATCTTCCAGTCTTTAATTCCTTTGTGGTAATTGGCAATACTGAGTGTCAGATAATTCATTGCCGTGTTGCCGGAACGCTTATTAAATAAAATAATCACAGCTTCCAGAAAATCTACTTTGGTCTTATATTAATATTATTATTATTATTATTAATATAAGACTATAGTAATAGAAATAGAGAAAGGCAGAGAAAAACGTGACATGATCAAATCAATCAAATATTGAATGTCGGTCACGTGAGGAGTTACATGACAAGATGTATGAATGTAGAGGAACGAGAGAAATATGTCAGGACAAAACAGTATGGCGGTCCATTATTCCTGCCTACACCTCCAGGGAGACGGCGTGATGGTTAGTTAGTTAGGTATAAATTTTGTATTTAGCAGTAGAGAAATGGAGCCATAATGACCTATATACAGAGGTATGAGAACAAATCAATAAAGCTTCTGACCTACCAGGGTGTCTCAAATATCTGGTATGAAAAAACAAACTCTAGTATTTACAGATGTATTGACAACAAAGTCCGAATTTATATTTTTCAAAACATACATGCCATCTATCGCAACATATGCTGTAAAGAGGCGGACTGACACTGTAAGCAACAATCGGCTTTCTATGTTTAAAGACCGTTACTGGAAAAACTCTTCCAGATAAAAATAAGTTAAAGAGTTAAATTTTAATTTTGAAAATTTGGTTCATGTGGTGCTCCCATAAATTTGGAGATATTTCGTGTATAAATGAATTGTTTTGGTCAATTTAATTGTTGCCGCACTTCATAATAGTTAATTGTGACACGTAATATATTTGTTCTGTTTTGATGTTAAAATTATACGAGTATTTCGTTTGTGTAAAGAGTTTTGACAGGTGTAAAAATATTTTTTTCATTTGTTCCAATGACAATTTGAATAATTTCTTCAATATTATTTTTAAGTTCTTGCAGGTGTTGGTTTGTTTTGAGTGCCTAATTACTGCTAATTAAAGAAAACGGCGGATACGTGGAACATAAACTAAATAGACAAAATGTGCACTATCTAAAAAGAACATTATGTGTTAAGAGTGTGCGCGGGAGATGCCTATTGATGGCGATGAGGTTCGCAATCCATCGAAGTTTGGAGTGCCGCATCGGTTAAAGTGTGGCAGTCCATTATTTCTGCCTGCCCTTTCGGGGAAGCGTTGTGATGGTTAGTTAGTTAGTTAGTTAGAAATAAGAAAAAACTGCAAAATACAGGACATTTTTCGGTAAAGAACTAGTAAAACCAAAAGACGAAACTTGAGGGTCAATATAGCTGGAATCGAAAAAGACAAGCTCGCGTATACGAGAGCATATTTGCAGCTAATGAAATCCTCTTTGGACATCCTTCACCTAAAAGACCACCTAAGAAATGGAAGAACAGTTGGACTTCATCACTGATCATCAGTGTCACAATGTCACAGATCGTCAGTAACATGACCAAAACAGTTTAAATGATTTGAATAACATTTTAGAAACATTGTGTTCTCACAATTGATTTTATACCATAAAAAATTTTATCTCTGACTCCTTAATTAGTCGACATCTGGTATTTGATTCATTTGACCGTGCCACGTTTTTCTCGGCATTCTGTCTTCATTCATTATTTCCATGTGTCCAAACCATCCTAATGACTCTTTAATTATTTTGCTAATAACACTTTTATGCACACTGCATTCACTTCTTATATTTGCATTTGACACTCTCTCATACACAAGGTTATCACACATTTGTCTTCTTCTTCTTCCGGTGCCATGTCAGGTTCCCGGCAACTTTGTCGATCACTGCAGCAATGGCATCTCGATCCTGCGCCACTTGGAACAGGTTCTTGTCATTCCTGTGCATTATTTTATGTTCCGCAACCAGTACAACTGGCTTCTATCAACTCTCCGACGTCCATCCACTTTATCCATTTATATCAGTCGAAGGAGGTGGTATTTTTCTCTCCTTACACATTGCAACTCTTACACATTTGTCTAAGAGTTCTCATATTTTGCATTTTTTTCTAATCTCTTCGTTCTTTTGCCAGTTCTTTTCTTTATTTCCATTCATAAGAGTCGGCACACGAACACCATTGTGCACTGCCTACATAATTTTTATTAGATACGTAAATGTACAAGCTAAAAAGAAGAATTTGACTAAACTGGGCAGCTTTCGGTAACATGAGATACATCCTTAAAAGCCGAAAAATACCGATCAACCTGAAACGAAAAGTCTATGAAGCCTGCGTTCTGCCAGTTGGTACTTATGGTCTTGAAACTGTTAAACTGTCCAAACAAAGTGCCGAGAAACTACGAGTGACCCAAAGAGCCATGTTAGAAAGTAACCTAAGAGACAGAGTCAGAAACGATACGGTGAGAGAAAAAACAAAGGTCACTGACATCATCCACCGAGTGGCGACTCTAAAATGGCAATGGGCAGGTCACGTAGCCAAAAAGAAGTGCAGGGCGACCGCAAATACGTTGGAAGGATGATCTGAATAGACACGTCGGAGTAACCTGGATGCAGTCTGCACAGGACAGAGTGACATGAAAGCGAATGAAGGAGGCCTTTGTCCAGGAGTGGACGGTAATAGGCTGAGGAAGAAGAAGAAGAAGAAATTTTTCCTATATATTTCATCTAAATAAATAAACCCTTGTTTTCTAATATTATTATATATAATAAGATTATAAACTCTATTGAGTTTTGTATGCATAGGTATTTGATTTAAATTATTTTCCTTAGAGGAAAATATACATTTTCCCAATCATCAGTCACCCGGGCATGGCGCACCTAGAGCGTTGACAGGGAAAAACAAACTATGTCCGAAATATTTGAATGATCACGACCTATCATCAATCATAGTACAGCGTTTGTCGTACCATCTTCTTTGTTATCCTTTCTTACTTATGCAAAGGCTATCATGAGCTGGCGAAGGGAGGTAAACAAACAAAAATACAACCTTAGATCCTCCTAAACCGGCCCTTCGACTTTTTTATGATTTATTCGCCTGTGGGAAATAAGATGTATGAAAAGCTGCGTAGGAAAATTCCCATTTCAAACCTGTTTATTCAAGAGCGACCCTAACCGCAAAATGGTTCGAGGGAACTTGGATAAGTGTGCCGTAAAATGGAGTATTACAAAAATATTGTATCTATTTTGGTCGTAAAATGAAACCTAAATAAAGCTTTCTTAACTAACACTACATATGTTTTTAAGCTGTGTTAAAGTTACATTGTCAACTGTTTAAATAAAAACTCTGTTATAAAATAGCACAAATGATTATATGTTGTTGAAAGTTCAGTTAATTGTAAGACCTGACGATGCTAACATCGGTTAGCGAAACAGCTGTCGCGACAAAATATAAGCAATTGTGAAATTTTATATCAGAGTTTTTATTTAAACAGTTAGTAATGTTGAAATATCAAAGTGTTTCTGCCAAAACAATGGATTATCTTGCAAAGATTACATATTTTTTATTGGAACTAACTAACTAACCATCACGCTGTCTCCCCGAAGGGGTAGGCAGAAAGAATGGAACGCCACACTGTTCTGTCCTGACAAACTTCTCTCGCTTCCTCTACATTCATACGTCGATTTCTCCGAATCCTCACGTGACCGATATTTAATATTTGATTGATTTGATTGTGCCACGTTTTCCTCGATCTTCCTTTATTTCTAGCTCCGTTCACGTCGTTTACATATACCTTCTTCACCATTCTATCTTCACTCATTCTTTCCATGTGTCCAAATCATCTTAACGACCCTTTCATTATTTTGTTCATAACACTTTGTTCATGACACTCCATTATATACAGATTTACCACGCATTCGTCTTAGAGATCTCATTTCTACTGCATTTATTCTACTTTCATCCTTCTTTTGCCAGTTCCATGCTTCACTTCCATACATAAGGGTCGGCATAAAAACACCATTATGCAATGCCATCTTAGCTTTTTTGGATAGGCTTTTGTTTGCGATGACGACTTCAAGTACGCCATTTATTCTGTTGCCTGCCCCAACCCCTCTTTCAATATCCTTCTCCACTCTCCCATCTTTTGTAAACATACTTCCTAAATAAACAAACTCATCCACTTGTTCCAGATTTTCACCGTTTACACTATTTTTTTCTTGTACAATGGTGTAAATCTCTTCTTCTTCTTCTTCTTGACCTTTGGTCTGTTTCTGTAGGCAGGGTGGTCTCTCTTGAAGAGTTGACTCCCAGCTATCTCTATATCTCTTTGACGGTCTACCGGGGGGACGGTAGCCAACAAGAATCTGATGCGCCACAACGTGTTCGATTCTGAAGGGATCCATCCTCTGCATGTGTGCATTCCATCGTATCTTCTGCGTTGTCTACCCCAACTTACGATATCTTCCACCATGCAGATTTCGCGGATATCCGTGTTCCTCACTCTATCTTTAAAAGTCTTGCCTATTATTGCCTTCAGCGTTCACATCTCTGCCATATGCATTTTAGCCTCCGTTCTGTGGTATCCGCTATGGTTTCAATGCTATATGTCAATATTGTCCTTAGTCCTCAGATACTCATTCTTCCATATGATCTCCTTGAGACAACCTGATATCGCCGAAGTTTTGTTGATTTGTCCCATTATTTTGCTGAAAAGGTCATTTTGACTGAGCAGATCCACTCCCAGATGCCTAAATGTCATAAGTGTCATAATCTTTTCCAGCATTCTGTCAATTATAGATAATCTGCATCCTTTAAATCTCTATATTAAATAATTAATATGAATGAAAAAGTTACGTTTTCTACAAGTTTTATTATAGTTTGTGGGAATGACATGTTTCGCCTCCTTATTACAAATTAGAAAAGCGAAACAAGTCATTTCCACAAACTATAATAAAACATCTAGAAAACAGGCGTTTTATTTCGTATTAATTAGCAATTTAATATTATATCTCTTACCAGTATACTGCTTCAGGGCCTTAAATGGCTTGATTAATCCCGAATGAATGTCATATTAATCCATACTTTGTTGATGACGTCACGAATATGGAAGGCTAATCACTTGACGTGTGAGTAATACTCCCGTGTTCGCCATGGCCCAAGCAGAGACCGAATCAATCAATTTCAACAAAACCCTTGTTCGCATTATATGAAGTAGTCAAGTACTTGAGATTCGTCGCATTGTCCGTGACACAAAGTCTAATGACAGCATCCCTTACGTTATAATGTAAGTTACAACCCTCTCCAACCCCATCACGGTAATAACATACGTGTTATAATGTACGATCCATTTACTATAGGTGGACTCTTGGGACGTCTTCATCACTGAACATAATGCGATGCTCTTTGTGAATATAATACGATTATATTGATGGGTCTTAAGTACATTTCATTGATATATTATTATACTCGTATATTATAATAAAATCAATTTTTCTTATAAAACTTACATATTTTTTAAATTTATTGTTACTTGAACAAAGATGTAAAATTCAATTCAATATATATACTTTGCGGGTTACACTTTAACTGACAAAAAATCGTTGAAAGCATTGTTAAGATTATTGTTATTTGTAAGGACACATTGAAAGTTTTGTTTGAGAATTTGGCGTTAGCAACCATCAGAAAATCGCGTATTTTTTGTGAATTGCCCCTTCGGTATTTGAGAGATGATTTATTTAGGCTTGTCAAAGTGAGGGATTACTTGGACGCAGGTGTGTCTCGGATTTGGGAGTAAAGAATGGAGTGAAGACGATCGAGGGGGTGTCTTCGTGGTGATAAATTATGACGAAATCCCGACTATTCCTCGCCCCTCTCCCCCCTGCACTCGGTGCTACTATTTTTTAAGGATCGTTATATTTAAGGATCCAATTTAAACTTTACGACTTGGCAGATAACATGGGATGACTGATACCACTTCCCGGGAACGCGATAGTACCGTTGTAAAACAACATTTTTGAAGTATTTACATTATAAGCGCTGCTTAGCCGATCTGATAAATCAAGGACATTTTATTTAATCAGAAATATTACGTGTCAGTTTTCTCGTTTAAAATATGTTTCTTTTACCAAATTGGAAACTGTATAAGAAATCATTACAGTCTGCAACATCAGCGTGAATGGTGAAAATTGAGCAAGTAGATGAGTTCGTGTATTTAGGTAGTATATTTACAAGAGATGGGCGAGTGGAGAGGGATATTGAAAGAAGGGTAGAGGCAGGCAACAAAGTGAATGGTGCACTTAATTTTGTCATCGCAAACAAAAACCTATTCAAAAAAGCTAGAATGATAGTGCACAATGGTGTTCTTCTACCGACCCTTATGTATGGAAGCGAAGCATGGAGCTAGCAAAAGAAAGTTAAAAGCAGAATAAATGCAGTAGAAATGAGATCTCTTAGACGAATGTGTGGATACTCTGTATATATTAGTATAACTAACCAACCATCACGCCGTCTCTCTGAAACGGTGAGCAGAAAGAATGGAATGATTTCCTCAGTCATCTTCTATTTCTAGTTCCTTTTTACATCGTTAACTAACTTTTTTTTAAATAGTCCATTGTCTTGGCCGAAATACTTTGATACCTTTTATTTTAAACTGTAAAATAAAATAACTTTGTTTTTTGTATCACAATTGTATTTTGTTTTACGCGACAGCTGTTTCAACAACCTATGTTGACATCATCAGGTGTTACAATTATATATCAAATGTCAAATTTTCGTGATTTTTCGAATCTTTATGTGTATTTGTTCCTATGTCAATTTGAATAATTTCTTTGATATAATTTTATAATAATTGAGTTAGGTATCTAAATATTTTTATTAAAAGAACGGTTAGTTACTATTAATGGGAGAAAATATTAAAGGTGGAAAATATAATAATAAAATAATAATAATTCAAATACGAATAAAGATTCGAACAATCACGAAAATTTTACATTTGATATATATTATTGTAACACCTGATGATGTCAACATAATTTGATGAAACAGATGTCGCATAAAATAAAATACAATTGTGATACAAAAAACAAAGTTATTTTATTTAACAGTTTAACTTTTTTAACATTCTTTCCATGTGTCCAAACCATCTTAATGATGCTTTTATTATTTTTTTCGAAACGCTTTCATTCGCACTGCATTCACTTCTTATATTTTCATTCGACACTCTTTCATACACAGATTTTCCACGTGTTCGTCAAAAAGTTTATGTTCCCAAATTTAAAAAAAATACACACTTCGAACGGTTATCAGTAAAACTAATATTAATCGTATCCCATTCATATTTTCTGTATGTACAATTTAAGATTAAGAAGTTAATTTTTAATCTGCTTAATTATTTGAATTCAGCGACTGTTAATACCATAAAAATGTAACTATCGGAAAGAAGTCGTAAAAATGTTCAAAGTTTGCCCTTATCGATCGATTGTTGCCACTAATCATAGCTGAAAGATTTATTGAACTATTATAAATGTATCTAAAACGTTATAATTATCTTACAAACACGTGATTCTACGTGCGTAACATTTAAGCTTATGCATTATGCTAAGTAATAAATCTAAAGCCAGAATAATTTTCACTAGAATAATAAAATATGCCACAGTACAAATCTAAAACAATCTGTGCTGTCGCTGTCGGAGATATCTATCAGGGACAAAAAGATTAACATCCTCAAGCACGGCAAGTTCTCGAAATATCCTGAATAATCTAAAAAATTGGGTTATGAAATGCCCGTCTCTTCAAAGCAGCAGAGAGTTGGCCTCGGGCATTCCCAAAAGAAATGCCGTGGGATAGAGTCACGGATAACTATGTGTAACATACTACTTCATGTAAAAATACCTAAAAAAAAATGCTGAACCCTCTCCAGCATAACGGAATATCTCGCCTCGTGAGGACTCCATATCACAGAACCACTTTCGAGTCTGCTAGTTGTTGGTTGTTCATCGTGTATCTTTGATATATAGTTTTCAATGCTCTAGTAAAAGAAAGCATAATACACTGAATTGCATTTATTTCCTGTGACTCCAGTTAACAATATTATTAATGTCCGACTAATGGACTGTAATGGAGGCATAGGCAGTCGTCAGGATATTAATTTCTACGAATAATTTCAATAAGTTGGTAAATAAAATAAATCGCAAGAAGCTCATCACCTTCGTAATATCATTTATGAAGATAGTGAAGAGGAGAGGGCCTAGGTGTGGCACCCCTTAATTTACAAAAAAAGGTCCTGATTGAAAAATTCCGTATGAGACGAATTGTTTTCCGCTCTCGAGGTTACTAATGAAAAACATAATCAAATGAGAAGGAAATCAAATTTGAGATAGTTTTGCCATAAAAATGTCGCGGTTCACAGTATACAAGGCCTTTGAGAAATCATTATATCGCACCGTGAGTGTAAAACCGAATTAAGTGCAAATATACATTTTGGAGATATGGGAGTTTAAAGGTTTCATATTTTAATTGTATCTCAATAGAGACGAAGACGTAAACTGGAAACTGAACATGGATGATCAAGGTGTTTACAAGACTTATGACCTGTCATTGGTTGGGTTAAGCGCACGCTTTATGTAATTACAACATTCCCCATTCCACCTTTGTTATTTGTGATCATGCATGACAAATTTTTTGGAAGATGTATATACGAGTATACTTCAAAATCCATATTTTTCTAGGTTTCATATTGCTTGGAAAATTTATTTCTTTTTAATAAACCAATGATTAAAACCAATGGTTTATTAAAAAGAAATAATGAAAATTTATTTCTTTTTAATAAACCAATGATTTTCGGTTTATAGTAATATACCTATAAACCGAAAATCATTGATTTATTTTTAAAAAAAAAGTTTTTCCAATCAATATGAAACCTTTAAATTCCTATATCTCCAAAATGTATATTTGCACTTAATTCGGTTTTACACTCGCGGTGCGATATTAACAGTCAACTTGGTGACCATTATCCAAAACCTTCGTTATGTATTCTGTGAATACCATGCGATTAGTTTCAGTAGAACGCCCTTTCCTGAACCCATGTTGTTCTGTTATAATATAGGGCTCGACTTTGTGATTTGTACAAAATTGATTCAAATAGCTTGGCTGGAGCCAACAGTATCGCTACAGATCTTTAGTTTTCGAGTGACTTTTTTGCGTCGCTCTTGAAAATAGCATTGATCCTGGAAACTTTCCAGAGATCAGGAAAAGTATTTGTACTTAACTATAGGTTAAACATTTGGGTTTAAGTTAGCTAGTTATTTATTATTTCAAGAAGTTTTCAGGGTCGAATTCTTACCTTGTTTCAGATGATCGTTGGACTACCTATGTAACTTATATTATTAAAATCTTTCAAACAGTAGTAAAGATTCCATTCTTGTGAAGAATTTTAATAGTCATGATAAACGCTTAATGGACCAATCGCGGTGCAAAGGTTTCCCCTATCGTAGTCTATTTGACATTATATGGCCTATCAAATAGTCATTTTCAACAAAAGCGGTTCCCGAATGTGATATTAAAATACTGAGGAAGGATTTATGCTTCATATATTATATTAAACTATTTTGCCTGGCTAATAAAATTTCAGCTATTAAAATTTCTCAATTTCATTGTACTTAAATATTACATGGAGTGTCATTTGATATTTCTCATGTTAGATATTATATTAATATCATAATACAAGTAAAATTCTGTAAGTAATTCTGTAAGTGCACCATCTAAATTAACATTATGTGTTAAATTATTTTTATGTGTTATTTTATTTTATATCATTGTATTTTATATATTTTTTTTAGATATATTATGTAGACGTTGAGTGATCGAAGTGTGCGCGGGAGATGCCTATTGGTGGCGATGAGGTTCGCAACCCATCACACCGCATCTCTCGCGATGGCGAAAAGAGAAGAAGGGAGTGCCGCATCGATTAAAGTGTTGCAACCATTCTTTATGCCTACCCTTTCTGGGAAACGGCGTGATGGTTAGTTAGTTAGTTAGTTAGTTAGCAAAATTCTTAATTAAATTAAGTTAAAAAAATAACAAATGTCATGGCGCAGCATACAATGACTCGGGGTATGGTGCTCTTGAATGAGGTGTCAGTCGTTGGGGACATTCTCCAAATGACCTATGCGTCCTTTAAGGATTATATAGGTACACACCACAAATGCTGATATATGTGTTTTATTTTAACAAGCCGTAGAAATGGATCACTAAGAAGAATGTGCGGGAAAACGTTGTATGATAGAAAACCGAACGATGAAATAAGAAATAAATGTAAGGCGGATGACTGCATCATGAATAAAATTATAAAAGGATCCCTGAGATGGTTTGGACATATGGAACGAATGGATGAGAGTATAATGGTTAAAAAGTTGTACACAAGCAGCGTGAGTGGGAAGCCGAGGACGACCGAGGAAAACATGGCATGACAATCGAGGTGCGTGCACGGTACGATGTATAAATGTAGAGGAATCCCGAGAGACATGCCAGGACAGAGCATTGTGGCGATCCATCCTCTCTGCCTGCCTGGTTATTTATTTGGTTAGTTAGTTTTTTTTTAACATGTATGTCTGTGTTATTTTTGTATGTAAAATGTATACAGTAATTGGGTTCTAAAGACCTGTCGTATACAATAAATCTTATTTACTTTTTTCAATATCATGTTTCGGATATCACACTTCTTTCCTAAGCGTAAAAATTGTAACCGCTAATTCGTTTGTGTAAACGGTAATATTTAAAGTATTCATTCGGTAAATACAAAATGTGGTTTGGTAGTAGAAACTCGATTTTTTTTTTGTCATGTCTAAAGTTACATTTTAAAAGGTTACGGCAATGCCTTAGACGGGCGAAACATGTCATTCACATAAAATTTAATAAAAAATTTAAAAATGGGGTTTTCATTCGTATTAATTAATTACTACAATAAATAAAATAAAAATTCGAATGTTATTTTTTTTTAAACTCCCTTATGTATGGAAGCAAAGCATGGAACTGGCAGAAGAAGGAAGAAAGCAGAATAAATGCGGTAGAAATGAGGTCCCTAAGACATATGTGTGGTAGAACGCTATACGACAAAATATGCATTAAACACTCACTCGTATATGCATTAAAATTTACAAATTCGATAACATCACACCAAAATTGTTAGATATCTGTCGATTCTGGCCAAAAAGCGATTATACATAACAAAGTCCGCTTTCTGCAATGTACGTGAAGTTTGATATATGGACTAATAGTATATCTATGTATCTCGTATCTACTTACTGAAAACACTACATACCCAATTTTAATGTTCGGTGATATTGTTATTTTATATAGGTTGATGATTAAAATTCAGTAACGTCACAAAAATTTTCTTTATTACTTTAGTTTCCATAAGCTAATCAAAAACACTTATAAACATAACTAACTAACTAACTAAACATCACGCCTTTTCCCCGGAGGGGTAGGCAGAAAGAATGGACTACCACACTTTTCTTTCCTAACATATTTCTCACGCTTCCTCGACATTCATACATCATGTCATGCACGCGCGCCGATTTCTCTGACACCTCACATGGCCGACATTCAATATTTGATTTATTTGATCGTGCCATGTTTTCTTCGGTCTTCCTCTATTTCTCTGAAAATTTTATATTTTGATATATATACTCGTATATGTACTCATTGGCCGAGTTGCAAGTGCTATGACTGCCACACCGAAGGTCTCGGGTTCGATTAACAGCGATTACAGTGTGATTTTCACCCTGTCCATGGTTTGGTGTTTAATTATCGTGTCAATAAAATGGTGAGAGATAAGCTACCTATCACATGTCATGAGAATCATTATAATAGCTAAGAACAAATTGTATATACATACATACAGTAATTGGGTTCAAACGACCAAAAACAAAAAAATATATAATTTAAAAATAATAATAATACTCACACAATCCGTCATCATTTATCGTGATAATACACAATGACAACATAGTGGGCGCGGGAGTAATGCATATAGGTGGCGATGAGGCACGCAACCCATCACGCCGCATCTCCCGAGATGGCGAACAGAGGAGGGTGGAGTGCCGGATTGGTACGTGGAATAAAAGAGGAGGAATGAAAATAAAGATGAATAAATGTGTATTGAGCCACATTCGAAGTCGGAATAATCGTCGTGCGTGCATGGTACGATGTATGAATGTAGAGGAAGCCCGAGAGGTATGCCAGGACAGAGCATTGTGGCGATCCATCCTCTCTACCTACCCCTCCGGGGAAATGGCGTGATGGTTAGTTATAATAGTTAGTTAGTTACTACATAATATGATCACGATATATTATATATAAGATGTATGGGTTAAAATATTTTTATTT
Source organism: Lepidostoma basale (assembly GCA_022606425.2). Taxonomy (NCBI): domain Eukaryota; kingdom Metazoa; phylum Arthropoda; class Insecta; order Trichoptera; family Lepidostomatidae; genus Lepidostoma; species Lepidostoma basale. Next base: position 1,345,831 of record JAHDVF020000113.1, on the reverse strand, counting down.
TATTTTATATCATTGTATTTTGTATGATTTGTTTTAGATTGATTTTGTAGATGTTGGACGATCGAAGTGTGCGTGGGAGATGCCTATTGGTGGCGATGAGGTTCGCAACCCATCACACCGCGTCTCCCGCGGGGCGAAAAGAGAAGGATGGAGTGCCGCATCGATTAAAATGTGACAGTCCATTCTTTCTGCCTACCCTTTCGGGGAGACGGCGTGATGGTTAGTTAGTTAGTTAGTTATATGTATGGGACGATGCACGACTTACAATGATCATGCATAATCATCAAAAAAATATAATTTCAGTAAATTATCAAAAGGATTTTTACAAAATATTATTCTTATATTTTTTTCAGATAGAAAATTTTTATAATTAATTTTATGTCACAGCACATTATTCGCGCGCTCCGGCAATTTAGATGGCTAGTTTTTTCAGATTGCTATTTTTGCTAATAAACAACATTATCAATGCCCACCACTGAACTTTATGATTTGTGAACCAGGATAAGCCCCTGCGTTTGGCAAAAGCCATAAAGTAATTAAGTTATTTATTATCCTCAAAATGGCGGATATTAATAATTGATGTTCAAACTTATCAACAAAAACAATTATATTCATATTTTACTGATTAAATTAATACAAATGTGGGAAACCCAGGGTTATCTTACATCCTCATTACTTAAATTTACAATATCCTCCTTTTTAATGACGAATTCAAATTATTAATTTAAAACTAACTAACTTAAATAATCCATTGTTTTCAATTATTTTTCATTTATTTATTTAAACATATCTAAATCATTACGTTTTTTTTTCCAATACACTGAAGATACAAGTTAGAGATACACAATAATAATAAGTAATACATAATAGATTAATAAAAAGAGCGAGAAACATAAGATGCATGACAAATTAATAAAGTAAATATAACATACAATTATAATAAAGTTAGTACTTCCCTCAGATGAGCCAAACTATCACAAAATATGTCAAACTCCGAGATGATACGATTAAGCAAAGATAACGATCTACCTACCGGCATAACCATTGGCAGGTTGGTTCTGCATTGTGGGACATAAAACAATTTTGGCAGAACCACAATAATAACAGCGGTAGCTAACTAACTAACATAACAGTTTTTCCCGAAGGTTAGGCAGAGAGAATAAGAAATTTATCCTGACACACCTCGCACATTCTCTAGATTCCTCCACATTCATACAGCGGGTCGTAGACGCACGTCGATTCGGTCGACTGCTAACATGGTTAACCTTTATAATAGAATTAATTTGGTCATGCCTTATTTTCCACGGTCTTCTCCGTCTCCTTACTTACTTTATTCACATCGTAAACGTATATTTTAGCCCAAATCCTACACCGGGATGTAGAGCCGAGAAGAAAAAGAAATAAAATTGACCGATTTGTAAAAATGCATCGACATTGTAACACATGAACTAGTACGACGCTAATAAGACTGTTAATATAATAATATAAGTAAGACTATTTTGTTTATTTTGATATTAAACAGTGTTTCATCTTCTTCTTCTTCTTCCTCCTCTTAGTTTAGGTCGTATGACCTGTTTGTGACGGTGAGTTATCCTGGAATCATGATATCCAGCTATCTCTCCATCTTTTTGGCGGCTTTCCTGGTTGTCTCTTGCTGCTTGGGTTTTCTTCTTCAACCATTTTTGCAGTTCTTGTATTCTCCATGCGATCCAGGTAGTCTCTCCAAACGCCATTCTGCTTCTTCCTCATCTCTCAATGTTCTCAATACCACAGACGGACCTTATCGTTTCATTTCTGAGCCAATCCCTGAGGGTTTTGCCTACGATGAAGCGTAGGGTTTGCATTTCTGCTACTCTAAGAAGGTTCTTAGATCGATTGGTATTGGCTCTGAACTCTATTCCATACGTCTTTATGGAGAGGACGCATGCCTTGTATATCCTGACATTACTTTCAGTTCTCATGTATTTGTTCCTTCATATGGTGTCGCGCAAGCACCTTGCCACGCCTGTCGCTTTGCTGGTTTGTGCCCACACTTCGTCAAATAGGTCACTGTGGCTACGGATCTCTACACCTTGGTAAGTGAATTGCATGACTTGCTCAATGGGTGTGTTATCGATGACCAACTTACATCTGAGCGGCTCTTTTGATTTCGTTGAGCACTTCGTTTTGCAAGTAGAAATCGTCATGTTATATTTTTTAGATTTAAGGTGGAATTCGTAGAGCATTCTCTGAAGGTCATCTTCATTGTTTCATCAATATAAAAAAAGTCGATCTCTGAAGCAATCATGTTCACAGTTTGGTTGGTCATGCATGTTAGGAGATATAACAATCTGTGCTGACGCTGTGGAAGATATCCATCTGGATAAAGATAGATATAAGATAGATACATAAAGATAGATATCCTCCAAGATGACGGAGTTCTTAAAGAATCTTCTGAAAAGAGATTTCCTTCTTTGATTGTAACTGTGTGTACTATACTAAAAATGAACATACATAAAGGTTTTGATGATGGTACGATACATGTGTACACACGTACAAAAATATATTGAAACGCCTTACATAAATGTTAGTTTGCAACAAACTCGTTATACGAAATGATTTTTCGATCCAACTTTTCCCATTAACCCCTGAAGTGTCACTTACCAGGTAAGTGTAACTTTTGGCAGATGTCCAGAATTCAGATACGGAGCACTCGTACCTTGTTACTTTTGTTACATTCTACTTTCGAAAGAACAGTTTGTAGACGCCAAGTACTTCGATAAAAAAATACCCAAACACAGATTTCTGACTATGTGATTTTATTCTAGGAGTGGTTTATCAGGATAATTCTTAGGATTAAGTGGAAATTCTTGGGTTAAAGAATTTTTGATAAAAACACGGTTATCTTTTTGAAATATATTAATTATAATCAATATGACATCAATATAACAGCTAAGAGATCAATGCAACAAGTTTTTAAAAATTTCATTTATATAATTATAAACAATATATTAAATAAAAATAGATGCAACTTTAAGATGGAGGACTTGACTTACTTGGGTTCGTCTTTAACAAAAGAAAACGAAGATCAAAAAGAAATCGAAAGAAGAATCACAATTGGCAACAAAACATTCTTCTCTCTACTACCAGTGCTCAAATCAAGAAACGTACAAAGGAAAACCAAAATCACCCTGTATAAGACAATCATCTCAACAGTGGTGACTTATGAGTGTGAGGCGTGGACAATGACAGCGAAATCCGCAGAGCAGCTGGAGAATTTTGAGAGAAGGGTGCTGCGCAGAATTCTAGGACCTGTGGATGACGGTGAAGGCTGGAAAGTGCGGCATAATGACGAGCTATACCATATTTACAAAGCTCCCAGTCTCTCCACACAGGTCAGACTGAATAGACTAAGATGGACCGGCCACGTACAGAGGATGCCGTCATCGCGAACCCCAAAAAGATTGCTGGAGTGGCACCCAGGTGGTAGAAGACCAATTGGACGACCAAGGCTGCGATGTAAGGATGAAGTTGGGCGAAAGATAGAGCGAAATTGTTACAAGTGTCAGATTGGAGGGTCGAAGCGGAGGACATGAGGAGTTGGAGGCGAAGAATACTGCAGGCTAAGGCTCGATATGGGCTGTAGGGTCATCGAAGAAGAAGAAGAAGATAAACAGTATAATTTATACAAAATTCATTTGATTGTCTAGGTGAGCGGTTCTCAAACTTTTTGGCTACCCTTATGAAACACTTAATATTTTACGAAACCCCAAAATAAGCAGACCCTATTATGTTCATTATTGAATTGTAATCTTATAAAAATTGGTACATTATATTCTGACATCCACAACAGTATTCGCATAACACTTTGAAAATCGCTAGGGAGAAAACAGAATTCCCAATCTTTTCATGCTGAAGAACCACCTTTCAGCAAAAACCTATTCATGAACCTCTAGTGAAATGCTCCACACAACTACATAAAAGTCTTCTTCTTCTTCTTCTCTTCTTCCCTTTTGGTAGACTCAGGAGTCTGTTATTTCAGGTGGGTCCTCTTGAGACGCTGAACTCCAGCTTTCTCTCCACCGTTTCGGGGGTCTTCCTGGTCGGCGTTGTCCGTTTGCCGTTCCATGGAGAGCTATGTGTGGTATCCTATTTGAGCTCATTCGTTCTACGTGTTGATGCCAGTATCGCCGTCTTTGACGTCCCCATCTAACCACATCTTCGACCTCGCAAATTTCTCTGATTGCTGTATTCCTAATAAAGTAATATTATAAATTTAACACCAATTTCATGAAATTAAAATAAGAATGCTTCTTTTTTAATATTAAAATAAAATTTTAAACCCAAAAATCTAAAACTTACTATAAATAAGTGAAAATATATTTATGAGTGAAGTGAAAATTGAGTGAAGAAATTTTATTATATGTTATGGGAATGACACGTTCCACCTTGCTAAGGCATTATAGACTCAAGGAAGGAAATCCCTTAGACTGTAATAATTATAATGTTAAAATGTTTTTCCATGCTAAGGCATTATCAAATGTAAATTACATTTACTTATTAATTGATTTATATGTAATTTTAAAACGTTGTTCAAAAAAGAATAAATGCTTCTTGGACAAAATGATCTTCTTGTATCGACCCTTATTTGAGGTAGTGAAGCATGGAACTAACAAAAGAAGAATGAAAGTAGAATAAATGCAGTAGAAATGAATTCTCTTAGACGAATGTATGATAAATCTGTGTACCGATGATTGTCTTCTACTTCTTTTTCGTCCTTGTTGTAGACCTATGCGATCTGTTCTCCAGAGTGTTGCTCCTCCTGTGAGGTAGATTCACAGCTGCCCTTCCATCTTTTAGAACGTCTTCCACGAGGACCAGTCCCATGAGGCTGATTATGCAATGCCCCTTTTTCGCTGTCTGTTCCATCTTATAATATCCTCAACCTCACATATCTCTCTTATGTGTTTCTCACGCAATCTCTCGGTGTCTTGCCTGCTATCATCCTCAGTGTCTTCATTTCGGAAGTCCTCAAAACTTGTTTGGTCCTTACTGTGTCTGCCCTTGCTTCGACGCTATATGTTATTATAGGTCTTACGCATGCTTTATAGATTCTCATATTACAATGGTCATGTCTATGTTTTTCCATATTGTAGATTTTAGAACGCCAGAGATTGCAGCTGCCTTGTTTACTTGGGCTTGTATTTCTTCCCGCAGATCAACTCCTCCCATCAGATCTATGCCTAGATACTTGAAGGTCCTGACCTGTTCTATGGATTGATTTTCTATAACCAGGTCACATGTTTGGGTGTTTTGAAAAAGGTCATACATTTTGTTTTTTCAATAGAGATCGTCATGTTGTATTTCTTGTTACCGATGATTGTGTCAAATACAAATATAAAAAGTGAATATATTGCGAATAAAAGTGTTATGAACAAAATAATGAAATGTTTATTATGATGGTTTGGACACATGGAAAGAATGAATGAATAAAGAAAGTATATGTAAACGACGTAAAAAGAATTAGAACAAGAGGAAGATCGAGGAAAACGTGATACGATCAAATTAATCAAGTAATAAATTTCGACTTATTGAAAGTTAAGGCATTTACACTAACTGTTAGTACCTACTTATAACAAATAGTCCAACTTAATTTTTAATTTGAATTTTTGTATCGAATTTTAAATGCGTTTTTTATTAGTCTTTCTTTGTTTAGTTTTTGTTATATTTTTACACCTGAAGATGGGGGTATCCTCTAAAACATGTGTATTTTAAAAAAAAATTATTAAACACGTGAGGAGTCGAAGAAATTGACGATGGATGGAATGTTAAGGAAGCGAAAGAAGTAGATCAGAAGAAGAAGGCACTGAGCGACGCGCGTCCACCAACCCGATGGTCTTTCAAATTCAAAATACTTCCAAAATTCTTAGAGACCGAGAAACAAAGTGCACCTTCTTGTGAATCAGAGGACACAACAGACTGAGAGGGAACGAAATAGCAGATGAGCTGGCTAAAGCGGCCGCCCTTAAGATCAAAACTGCCAAGCTCTACTCTGAGTTCCCTCACATCTACGTAAAACGCACTATCCGAGAGCACATGAATCAGCTGTGGGAAGAAAGATACGAGAACAGCGCCACCGGAAACGGAACTAAGAAGTTTTTCTCCCCCGCAAGAGACGCGAAAGAGCTGAGGAAGAGAATAACACCTTCGTTCCAACTCTCGCAAGTTCTCACTGGGCATGGTACCACACTCTCGTATCTACACAGATTCAAAATTAGAGACTCACCTCACTGTCCTTGTGATTCACAAACAGAGCAAACACACTGTCTAATCCATACGCGTGAGAGACGGAAACTGGAGAAGGAATGTCGTAGAACAGACATCCACATCGCAGACCTCCCAGCCATCCTCCGTAACAAGGATACACTCAGCACATTTGTTGACTTCGCAACCACGGTGGTGGTTCGGTTGCGAGAGACAAATAATTAATAAATAATTGTACACCATGTCTTTCTTTACAGGTACGTCGCTTCTCGACTGAGGTTTTCCATGGTTCTCTCAGTTGTAAGGCAAATGTCGGGTTGCTAATTAGTTAGTCCATGGAATCAAACAGACAGAAACGCTGTTAAACATGTCCACGACGTCTTAAAAAATTAAAACTCAAGGCATTGATCAATAAAGACAATCAAGTAAAAAAAAATTAAAAAAGAAGAAGAAGCTTTTTAAATTTGCCAAGAAGCCTTTCGTCGATTCCATCTGACCCAGACTCTGAGGAAAGCCTGTCTTAACATGGACATAATAAAGTATAAAGAATATTATTGATACGGTATTAGTAGAATTCATACACCTGTCAAAATTTGAAATAATGAGAATAATTATGACGATTTGCTATTTATAGACAATGAATATTCATTATGAATCGCATGTCTTGGTATTAAATATGTACGAGGTAAGTTTGCGAAATAATTTGAATGTGAATATGCGTGAACTCAAGGTGACACTTTTATATAAAGAAGAAAGAAGAGAAAAGACATGTACTATCATATTTATGAAGACTTGTGCTCAAGTTTTGATGGCACACGCGCGTATCCTTAAAACTTTGTACATTTTAGGTACATTACTTTTTCTCAAGCCCGTACGTGATACGGCATATCGTAGAATGGTACAGTCAAAGTGAACGTATCACGTACGTTCAAATAGGTAGGGTGGTTAAGCAAAGGGAGTTTAGATGAAATATCTTTATCTACTTTATCTATCTTTAGACAAAAAAATTTATGGTTTATAAAATTTGTTGTCTAAAATATTTTTTTTCTTGCGAATGTGGAAAGCAATGATAAATATTTAAAGCAACGTATAATCGAATGTTAGTTTAAATTATTTCAAAGATGTATTTATCCATCTGTATCTTTTATAATTTAAATAATTAATGTTTTTAATTGAAATTTCTTGGTAGATTTCGTTTATAATTTGTTTTAATAAATGTCAAAATAATTGACATTTATTTGACGTGGGAGATGCCTTTTGGTGGCGATGAGGTTCGGGGCGAGACGAAAAGAGAAGGATGGAGTGCCGCATCGGTTAAAATATATCATTTTTATAGAATGTACGAAGTATGCAATAAGTATGACCTTGTGATGAACGTGTCAAAGTCTAAAGTTATGGTATTTGAAAAGGAAAAAATGGCATAAAGGGGAAGGAAAAGGTGACATAAGTGCGAACATTGAGAAATTAGAGCAAGTTACCGAATTCGTCTACCTGGGGAGCATGTTTACAAAATATGGAAAAATGGAGAAAGATATCGGAAGGGTTGGAGCTGGAAACAAAATAAATGGTGCACTCAAAGTCATTACCGCAAATAGAAGTATATCGACTTAAACAAAGATGGTAGTGCACAATGGAGTTCTAGTCCCGACCCTTATGTATGGAAGTGAAGCTTGGAGTTGGCAGAAGAAGGGTGAAAGTAGTATAAATGACGTAGAAATGAGGTCACTAAGAAGAATGTACGAAAAAACAATGTATGATAGAATATCTAATGAAGAAGTAAGAAAGGAATGTAAGGCGGATGACTGCGTGATAAATAAAATCAAGAAAGGGTCACTAAGATGGTTTGGGCATATGGAACGAATGGATGAGGGAAGTATGGTTAAAAACATACTAGTACCGTGAATGGAAAAAGAAGTCGAGGAAGGCCAAGGAAGACATGGCATGACCAAATGAATCAATTACTGAAAGACGGCCATGTTCGAAGTAGGAACAATCGACGAGTGTGCATGTCACGATTTTTGAATGTAGAAGAGGCGCGAAAGTTATGTCAAGAAAAAAAAATATCGAAAAATTACGAAACCACTTCATGTTCATAAATATTAACTTTCTTCATTCGCTCGAGCATATCAAAATGCAACAAAATATAATTTCAGGTGTAAAGTGCAGTACTTCTATATTTTTTATTCCAATTTAGAATCTAATGTCTGATATTAATTCCGTAGAATTTGAACTTTTTTGGCTTATCTATTAAAGTTTATTTAGATAATCGATATTTATTTTATATTATCTAAAATCTCTTAATCCCATCATAATATATAAAGACACACAAAATCCGTTCATGTTCATTGTAAGAAGTGTTTCTCTTGTAATACATCATCAACATATATTCAACTATCGACAGTTCTTCACTATACATCAATAATGTTAGGTAATACATATTGTAAAATTTAACTAAATATTGTGCATTTCTATCGGTTTATTTTAAATAAATGTTAAAGTGTTAAGAAAAGTTTTGAGTGTGCGCCTGATATGATTCTACATACATATTAATTTTCTTTCTACATTTTGCTGACGCAAAATAGTGCAATAGCGTTGTTTTCAGTTGTAGATACATACTTTTTGGGTGATTTTCATTAATTTTTTAAACAATACTTTTGTTTTTTATTTGTTTTAATCAGAGATTTCCAAACTTTTTGTGTCCCGTAGAGGGGTCTAGACAAAGGAGGGATCTATAGGGGTCTACACAAAAATAGAATAAATCCGCAAGTGGTTAAAATAGAATTTTTTCTGGCCAAAAAAAAATCCGAAATTAAAAAGTCGAGATTCGTTCCCGACCTTTTTTGAGCTCATTGGGGAAAATCGAATGTCCGATCTTTGCCGAACGAGCTTAAAAAATGGCGCTGACGATCTCGATCGTCCGAAAAGCAAAAAAAAAAGAGTCTCCAACAATTTCGATATTCGTTTTGCGTTTCAATATTCGGCTTCAATTTAGTAGATTGAACCATCTCATGGACCCCCCATTTTTTACAATTATCGTAGACCCCTTGCAAGTTGTAATAGACCCCTGGGGGTCGATATAGACCACTTTAGGAATCACTGGTTTAAATCAACTCTTTTTTTTTATATTTAATAGATATTATGAACCCAATACTGTATGCAATTTGTTTAGCTATTATATTGATTCTTGTGTCATGTGATAGATAGCTTATCTATCGATATTTTAATGTAACGTGAATAGTGTTTTTATTTTATTTTATTTTAAATATAAATAATAAAAATGTTATTTTAAATATCTTTTTAATATCACTGAGGAAGGACCAGGTTGTCCGAAACATGTCTGATATTTTTTTTTTAAGTTAGTGTTGTATAGCGAACATATGAGAAATTGTATAAGAATTCATCAGAGAATCTTTAATATAAATTCTCATAAGTATGAAGAAGAAAAAAAAAGTGAACTTGAAAAAAAGTTCCCTGATACTGTAACACCGATCAGGACTAAAAATGATAAAAACTAAAAAAAACTCACCATCACGCCACTTCTCTATAGAAATATACAGAGAGGATGGGCCGCAACGCTATTCTATCCTAATATAACTCTCTCGCTTCTTATACATTCATATACCGTGACGTATGTAGATTTTTCCGACTTCAAATTTTTCACGCTTGTCGATTTTCCCTACTTCAAATGAGACCACCTTTTACTAATCGAATAACTTTGTCATGTCAAGTTTTTCACACTGCTTGTATACAAGGTTTTAATTATTTTTCTTTCATCTATTCGTTCCCTATATCCAAACGATCTAAGTGATCCATAATTTTACTTAAGATGTAATTATCTGCCCTACATTCCTTCCTTATTTCGCCGTTCGATATTCTGTCATATATGTACATCGTTTTGCTATCGATCTTAACTGAAATACTGCAAAATGATATCTCCAAGTTAAAATTTTTAACAATTAACTTGTAAAATTAAAAAAGCTTCGAAGCGTAATATTATATAATCTGAGCAAATTTGTTTTATCTTCTTTTTGGTCTTAGTCATTTGCCTATTTAAGTAAGGTCGGCCCTCCTTACATGATCTCCAGGATGCGCTGTCTTGGGTCTGCTCTCTGTTAAGTTCACATTTCTTGATGATCTCCATGTTGATATAGGTCGTCTTCTACCCCTCTGGACCGTTGGGATTCGAAGGGCAGATTTTACAGTGTGGTTATCTTCTTGGCGCATGACGTGTCCAAACCATCTCAATTGCTTCTTCAACTTTATTTATTATTGGGGCGACCTTCAAACTGCTCCGGAAATGCTCGTTGCGGACTTTATCCAAAACAAATTTCCTATCAGTATAACAAATAAATTATGTAAATCTAATATTGCTTAGGTTTTCATACGTGGCAGAGTGGTTATGAGCTCTGACTTCCTCCAAAACAAATTTCCTATCAGTATAACAAATAAATTATGAAAATCTAATATTGCTTAGGTTTTTATACGTGGCAGAGTGGTTACGAGCTCTGACTTCCTCTAAAACAAATTTCCTATCAGTATAACAAATAAATTATGTAAATCTAATATTGCTTGGGTTTTTATACGTGGCAGAGTGGTTACGAGCTCTGACTTCCATGCCGAAGGTCCTGGGTTCGATTCCCGGCGATGGCAATGTGATTGTCACACTGTCTTTGGTCTGGTGTAGAATTCACGTGACAATAAAATGGCGATAGATGACCTATCACATGTCACGAAAATCAATATAATAGCTAAAAAAAAAAAATTGTATACTGTAATTGGGTCCCAACGACCTGTTGTGTACATAAAAAATAAATAATAATAATAATAATAATAATGTAAATTGAAAAGAGAACGGAGAGGAATACTTCGATTCTCTGAGAAAGTAATTCGAAATGTTAAAGTCTGGGAGTTACTGATATAAATAGTAAGCTTGAAAAAAGGCAGATGAGATGGTACGGGCATATAAAACGGTGACCACCAGACCACACAGTAAATAGAGCTTTGTCTGTGAATCTTCCTCGTCAACCATCTAGAGGGAGAGCTAGGAACACGTGGATGATTCAGTGCAATAGCGTATTGCAGAGAAATGGCTTGAGTGAAGGCGATACTCAGAAACGTAAGAAGTACAACCTGAGATCGAGAAGAGCCGACCCCAACAGTCAACACAGACAAAGAGTTGGGGTAGCGCCAGGAAGAAGAATTCTGATTATTGAATTCTGATTATTGTTGTATGGCAAATAACAAACAAACCATGAAACTTAATATATTGTAGAATTTGGTTTACTTCGGTGAATATTCCACGGGTTGCAACTATTATTCTTTAATTGAAATCATTGTTTTTATATTCTGTTGTTGAAATCGCTTGCTTTTGTTATTTAAAGTCCATTTTCAAGTTTTTGTATTTAAAAATTTTGAATATGTCAAATAAAAGTTTGAACTAAAGAATGACAATAACCTATTTAATACATAACCACTTGCTGAGGACAATATCAATATCTTGAAAAATATCTACATCCAAAGCGATGCGGTGATAGAAATATATTTGCCTTATTTAATTGGTTCTACAAAGTGGCAGTGAAATATCAAATCCCAAACAAATCCAAGTCTTTCAAAATGTTCGAATTATAAATTAGACCATAAATAATTTCATAAAAATAAACACGTATGATGATTCGTATGATTTCCAAATTTGGTAGTCGAGCTATTGTGTATTTTTTCCCTCAGACTTATGCTAAGCATTTGTCTCTCCATAGCCCATTGTACACAATTCAGCTTATGTATGGTATTGACTATCCATCAGTATATTAAAAAATATATTTATTGGTCCAAGATTGTTGGAAACCTTGAAATAATCCTGGTTAATGTCTAGACGGCGAAGCTATGCACGCTTCAAAAGCAGACTTAAAAACCAATTTTTATGTAGATCTTTACCCAGTTTTCGTTCTTATAAAAAGCAAATTTGGTAGATCGGTTCAACAAATACAGATAATGAATCCTACTAGAATCACATACATAATTCTGCATTGAATGCCAGATGGACAGCGTCCACCAGGGATATAACCAAAACGTCGGTGAGATAGCGGTGAGGGGAATTCTATAATAACAGACTCTTAAATCGACAGTAAGGATATAGCAATTTTAAACCTAAGGATATAGCAATTTTATTTGATGCAAAGTAAACCTAGGAACTTTTGCGAGCATTTGTGGGAATTATTTCACTCGTACTTGAATTTTTACACAATCCAATAATTGATATATTATACTTTTTTTTAGGTTTTGCTCTGGTGGTCCTGACGGTTGTGGCTTTAGGGAGCGGAGAGACGATCTGCCCCGCCACAGGAGAAGAAGTTTTCCCTCGTGAAGGGAGCGTCAACCAATACTATATCTGTAATGAGGGACTTGCCATCCTCATGACCTGCGATGATGGCACACTCTTCAATGAAGATACTAAGGTTCGTATTAATTTCATGCAAATACATATATTTTTTGTATGTTAAAAAAACTCAGTAAGGATAGAAATAAATATTAAATTAATCATGTTATAAATTTTTCAGTCGTGTTTGCATTACCGAAGAGTAGTAACGACTGATGTGTGTTCCGAGGATCAACATTACCTTCTGAATATTCCCCACGAAACTGACTGCACCAAATTCTACTACTGCTCGGAAGGCAAAATATTCGAGAAGGATTGCGCTCCTGGAACAGAATTCAACAACAATTTGCTTTATCCTGTAAGTTATTTTACTAGAATACACAATTAAAGAGATTATGTAGCTAAAATCTACAATAACGTGTAAATACAACCATTAACATGTTTAAAGAACTGCGATTGGCCACAACCCGGAGGATGCTATTGGATACCTTCTCCAACTGAAGCCCCAACCGACGCCCCTACCGAGGCACCTACTGATGCCCCAACTGAAGCACCAACCGATGCTCCAACTGAAGCACCAACTGACGCCCCAACTGAAGCACCAACCGATGCCCCAACTGAAGCACCAACCGATGCCCCAACTGAAGCACCAACCGATGCCCCAACTGAAGCACCAACCGATGCCCCAACTGAAGCACCAACTGATGCCCCAACTGAAGCACCAACCGATGCCCCAACTGATGCACCAACTGATGCCCCAACTGACGCACCAACCGATGCTCCAACTGAAGCTCCAACAAAACCACCAAGTTCCACGGTGTGTCCAGCAGACCAAGAAGAGCTAACATTCTTACCTCATGAAACGAATTGCACCCAATTCTACTACTGCTGGTCCGGCAACTTGCAAGAAATGAGCTGCGCTCCTGGAACCGAATTTAACCCAAGTATTTCTGTAAGTTATTTAATACCTACATTAAAAATAATACGTTAGTTTCAGTACCTAGATATCAAAACTTATTTGTAATTATATTATAGGCATGCGATTGGCCACAACCTGGAGGTTGTTCTGCAAGCAAACCAACTACCAGTGCGCCAGGAGGTCCAAGCAGCCCCAACTGCCCCATCGATCAACTCCACCTTAGTCTATTGCCTCATGAAACCGATTGCAAGAAATTCTACTACTGCTGGTCCGGTAATTTGCAAGTCATGACATGCGCCCCTGGAACTGAATTCAATCCTAACCTTCCCGTGAGTATTTTCATTGAGATGGTAACCGTATGAAGATTTCTCTTTTCTTATGTTCATAAAAAAAATTATTTAACCCAAGAGCTGAAGCTTAATATGCTAGAGGATCTAAATTAAAGTACAAATTAAATTTTTTTGAACAATTTAGTGTATTGACATTCTTATTAGGACATCGAAAGAGATATTATTTTGTATAAATATATGTATATATATTAAGTATTTTAATGACTCGATAAGAACAATTCATCATTTCCTTTGAAGGGATGCGATTGGCCGCAACCTGGAGGGTGTTCATCGATCACAGCAGCTCCTCCAACTGATGCTCCAACCGACGCTCCAACAGACGCGCCAACTGACGCTCCAACTGATGCCCCAACTGACGCTCCAACTGATGCCCCAACTGACGCTCCAACTGACGCTCCAACCGATGCCCCAACTGATGCCCCAACCGATGCCCCAACTGATGCCCCAACCGATGCACCAACTGACGCCCCAACTGATGCACCACCTCCAACCACCCCTAAACCTTCCATCTGCCCAAGTTCATCATCCATAGCGATTATTCCCCATGAAACCGACTGTACCAAATTTTACATTTGCTTTAAGGGTGAAGCTACAGTACATACTTGTGAAAACGAAGGAACTGAATTTAATCCAAACACCTTGGTTAGTACATTTTTTAAAACAATATTAAATTTATGAATATAAGATTATCTCGCCAAAAAAACTATTTCAATACGGAATCGATGTATTTTTTTCAGAGCTGTGAAACTATCTCATCTTCTGGATGTTCAGCATCTAAAACTACTACTGGACCGACGGTGGATCCCACTGACGCTCCAACTGATGCCCCGACTGACGCCCCAACTGACGCCCCAACTGACGCCCCAACTGACGCCCCAACTGATGCCCCAACTGACGCCCCAACAGACGCCCCAACTGACGCCCCAACTGACGCTCCAACTGATGCTCCAACCGATGCTCCAACTGATGCCCCAACCGATGCACCAACTGACGCTTCAACTGAGACACCACCTCCAACTACCCCTAAACCTTCAATCTGTCCTAGTTCATCATCCATTGCAATCATTCCTCATGAAACAGACTGTGACAAGTTCTACATCTGCTTTAAGGGAGAAGCTACAGAGCACACATGTGAAACTCCTGGAACAGAATTCAATCCAAATACTCTGGTAAATACATAAATATTTATTTAGTCTTAATCAGACCTTTTTTTTCTTTATTCGTATTTACGTCATTAAAAAAATTTTCAGAGCTGTGAGCCAATCACAGGTAACGGTTGTTATAAAACTACTCCTGGTCTCGAACTCTCTACAACCGCAGCCACAACTGACGCCCCAACTGATGCTCCAACTGACGCCCCAACTGATGCCCCAACTGACGCCCCAACTGATGCCCCAACTGACGCCCCAACTGATGCCCCTACTGATGGTCCAACTGAAACTGTTCCACCAAGTAAGATTCTATTCATATTAATATAATACAATTTAATTACAAAATGTTCGTTATGGGCAATAAACTAATGCTAATACATAAAGGAGACAAATCTTTAATTCTGATAATAATTCATTAAGACGGTTGTATTTTTACGTTCATATAATAATCTTTCAGATGTACCCAGCTGCGACGCATACTACTGCCAGAACACTGAGGTCTACTGGCCCGACCCAGACAACTGCAAGAAGTTCTGGAAGTGCTCCGGAGGGTTCCCGGTGAGCCGACTCTGCGGCGAGGGGCTAGAGTTCAGCAGCCAGTCCCGGCAGTGTGACCTGCCCGAGAGGGCGGGCTGCGTCGTCGTGCCCGTCGGCCGTCGGCCCAGGCTGTTGTACGGGTGGATTCCACAGACCATGAAGTGAACCCGTTTTAGCCAATACTCTCATCTCTCACTCTAACCTAACTGTACCCGTATTATATATCTCATCTTATTTCATAATGCAATAATTTGTCAATGTAAAAGATAAAATGCTTGTATGTATTAAAATAGCATTTAATAAAATTAACATTTTATTTTTTCTCAACCATAAAACACGTAAAACCCATTTTTAAATTACAAAAAAAAATTAAGTTAATAAGTTCAATTGAAATATACTGAAAATCGATCGAAAAAGGTTGTGACACAACCGAAACATGTCTGGGAAAAATAAGGTCAAAACTCCCTTGAAGATGTAGATTGCAACGATTACCGTAACTTCGATCGAGGAAGATAGCAAGTTACACGAATACAACCAAGATCCAAAAAAACATATTGCTACCAATCGTGAGAAATCTTCGCACTTGTTTAATTATATCTCATATCCATTCCTTTCTAACGACGAATACTGATATTTATTCTGAATATACGAATATATGTCTAACTTCTTCATATTTCCTGCACTGATTTCATGATAGAAAAACTCATTCAGAAATTCCTCTCGAAACATTATTTACGAAGTACTATTTAACCATCCTAACCCTATAATAAAATTCCTTTCAAATTACGACCCAAACTTCCCAATTGTCACGAGCGCCAAAAATCAATCAAACCTCCCATAATTCAACAATCCACAAAATAATCTATCAAATTTTCCCATCAGACGTAAGAAGAATGGCCATAAGAGCTAAATCTCTCTATGCCAGAAGATCCAGGTCCATATGCTAACATACGAGTATATATTATATAATACTCCGAATCTTAATGCTATCCTGCGATCGTAAGATTTCAATCAACTTATATTATTTTCATATAATTTTTCCGTTTCCTTTTGCCAACATATAACAAAACATAAATTAATACATTAAGAAGCTCTAGAGATTAACCCATTCATCGCCACATGTTTGTAGAAACAGCGCGCCGGTACGCCACATATTTTCTACCAAACTATCGAAAAATACCGATCCTTTTTGTTTGTTAATATTTTAAAATATTCATAGATGTCGTTGTGAGAAAATCGGAATTAATTTTGAAATACATCTTTCGAATATTGCGAAGCGCGCACAGCTGCGCTTATGGCGATCGTCTACGTAGAGCGCACATGTGTGCTTACGGCGAACGTCGGGTTAAGAAAGCCGTAAACAGCAACCAAAATAATATCAATAATTAAATTAATTTATTGTTAAGCCCTATTCTTAATTTGTTTCCAGCGAAATTAGGTGATTCTTCATAACCCGGTTCCCTTTCATTTGTTATGATTGTTTGCATCAGGATTCATTTGTACCTAACACACCTAATTTCATTAATTTGAATTTCCTAGAAACTTGCTATTTCAAAGGTAAACATTTTTTCGCCTTTTTCTTTCCCTCTCTTACCCTCCCCTCCCCCTTGACTTTACTAGCGTTTATTATTACATTTACGTGCAAATTTTGTGTTTTTGTTTAGTTATTATATGGCCCTGAGGTACAAGCGTAACTATTATAGTATAATGGTTGAATGCAAAGGGTTTTATTATTTTCAAATGTTCGATTGTATCGTCCGCTACTTGATATCACAAGGCAAACTTGAGAATTGCAGTTTTCTTATCTTTTTGACCACCCCTACTAAATATTTATCAGACATGTTACAATCAGCTCTCTTTCGCTTATCGAAAGTCCACGTTATAAATAATTTGCCTTATCTGTCTTTTTAATCCTTGTCAATATATAAAGACCTAGAAAGAGAGTTTTATACCATTGTTAAAAAGTGTTTACTAACAATACTACAATATTTGACTCTGCATTGATCGCTATAATTAATAATGTTAGGTAAATACATCTTCATTGTGTTCACTAAGTGATTTAATACTATTTATTAATCTTTGTACTAAGAATCTTTGTACTATTTATTCATCTTTGTACTTGGAACAGGTGAGGAAATTTGTGTATTTAGGTAGCATGTTCACAGCAGATGGCCGAACGGATAGTGACGTCAAAAGAAGGGTTGGTGCGGGTAACAAAGTGAATGGAGCTTTAAGAATAGTTATTGGAAACAAGAATTTATCAAAGAAAGCGAAAACGGCCGTTCACAGTGGAGTTCTGGTCCCATCACTAATGTATAGAAGCGAAATATGGAACTGGCAGAAGAATGATGAAAGCAGAATAAATGCGGTAGAGATGAACGATAAACGACAGAATCTCATATGCTGATATAAGAAAGGAATGTAGAGCGGAAGAAGGTATTATGAACAAAATTATGAAAGGATCGCTGCGTTGGTTCGGACATATGGAACGCATGGATGGAGAAAGAATGGTTAAGAAAGTATACGTTAATGATGTAAATGGGGTACGGAGTCGAGGCAGACAGAGGAAAACATGGCCTGACCAAATTAATCAAACTTTAACGGTTTGTCATGTTAGAAGTCGGAGGAATCGACGTGCGTGTATGACTCGTTGTATGAATTTGGAGAAAGCCACAGAGGTTTAGCAGGATAGAGTAGTGTGGCGGTTGATTTTCTCTGCCTTCCCCTGAGGGGAAATAGCGTGATGGTTTGTTTGTTTGTTTTGTGTTTGTACTAAGACTTTTGGTGTAAGAATCAACATATTTAGTTGTCATTTTCCAACATTTATCCTTAAAACTAACTAACTAATTAATCATCACACCGTCTCTCCGAAGGAGTAGGCAGAAAGAATGGACTGCTTCACTTTTCTTTCTTGACATATTTCCGTCGCTTCCTCAACATTCACACATCGTAAATATACGCGCGTCGATTTCTCTGACTCCTCGCGTGGCCGACATTCAATATTTGATTTATTTGATCGTGCTACTTTTCCTTGGTCTTCCTCTATTTCTAGTCCCATTTGCATCGTTAACGTATACTTTTTTTAAACATTTTTTCTTCATTCAATTCTTTCCATTTGTCCAAACCATCGTAATGATCCTTTCATTATTTTGTTCATAACATCATCGTTCGCATCGCATTCACTTCTTATATTTTCATTCGACACATTATCATACACAGAGTGTACACACGTTCATATTACATATTAATACGTACCTTAATATGTACATCCTATCAGTGATGTGGATTATATCACTTGCAGGAAGCGAAATTTTTTGTGATAGCCTGCTTAAATAAGATCCACTCTAATGAGCCCCCATTTACATCTCTTTTTTCACTGACGAGGACCCCTTGCAAGTCGATATACGCCACTTTGGGGATCACTGATTTAAATTAACTACAGTTGAAATTAAAAGAGTTTATATTTTTAATAAATAAATTCATCTTTTGTTTTTTTCTCTTCGCAGTTTATTTCGTGATATTGGAACACACGAAATATTCTTTTTTTTGTATTGATAATGTATTCCCAATTTTTGATATAGTACTAATTCTGTGTGTAATTCGTATTTAATATCCGCCAGGTTTGTAAGTGTATATTGGATTAATACCGAATATTTTAACCAAGTCTGTTATATATTACCGGATTACCAATCTGCCTTAATATTTCATTCCTTGGACTCTCTCGAAAACAGACGTACGCTCAATGATATGAAGCTGCTTCACAAAATCATTCACTATAAAATTGGTAACTCTGAACTTCTTTACAAATTGACGCTCAATCCCCCTACATCTCGCACAAGACGACCTTCGTGGCAGAGTGGTTACAAGCTCTGACTTCCATGCCGAAGGTCCTGGGTTCGATTCCCGGTGATGGCAGTGTGATTGTCACACTGTCTTTGGTCTGGTATAGAATTCACGTGACAATAAAATGGCGATAGATTGGCTACCTATCACATGTCACGAGAATCAATATAATATCTAAAAAATAAAAATTGTATACAGTAATTGGGTCCAAACGACCTGTTGTGTACATAAAAAAAAAAAAAGACACACCGAGAGCCAAGTTTTCCATCACCCTGGTTATCGCACTAACTACGCTCAAAGCGCGGCAATGTACAGGATTTGTGAGAACTACAACAAGTATTTTGGAGACATTGATGTTTTCCATTTGAACGAACAAAACTTCAAAAAAACGATAGGAGCAACCTTTCGGCGTGGATGAGACCATAATGTTATATGATATTATAATATTATATGTTACTTTTAATTTTGCTCTTATTTTTACTACTATTATTATGTTTAACTCTCAATCATTTTGTTTGACCATATTTTGCTTTTGCTTAAATTCAATTAACTGTTTATTGTATTTGTGGTAGCATGTAGAAGTATTATAGCACTCTTTCACAAGATCTGTGTATTTGTAATGGTCATTTGTTTGTAACACCTGATGATGCCAATATCAGTTTGCGAAACATTTGTCCTAATATTCTTAAAAAGTGAATAATAAGAATTGTGATATTTTAACAGTGTTATAAACTTTTAATTTTAATAAAACAAGTGTTATAAATTAAAATTAAGTAAACAGTGTTATAAATTTTAATAAACAGTTAATAAAAAATATAAAATAGCAAACAACACTTTACAAGCGTTGACAGCGTCGAATAATTTATTCGATAATATTTTTAAGTTCTTGCTCGTGTTGGATTGTTTTAAGTGCCTAAAAACAGTTAATTTTAAAATGCGGTGGATACGTGGAGTAATAAATTATATTCAAAATTCAAAATTTGATAGCCTTTTCAAAGTTCTTGCCAGAGTTGGATAGATTTAAGTGCCTAATTACAGTTATTTAAATGAACGGTGGATACGTGGAATATAAATTAAATGAACACAAAAGTCTGTATCGTCCAGCTGACAACATGTGCACCATATAAAAGAACATTATGTGTTACGTTATCAATTAAAACAATATCAGTAATGGGAATCCCTCATTTCCGTATTAATATTAAAATCCAACTGCAAAGGAGATCCTCTCATTCTTATTCTATCAGATCCATCCTTCGCTTCCATGCATAAGGATTAGAACCAGAACTCCATCGTGAATGGGTATTATCGCCTTCATTAATTTTTTTGTTTCTAATAACTATTTTAAAAGCTCCATATTTTGGTAATTGCGTTAATATTTCACGCAAAAATCCTATTTTTCAGCATATGGTATTTTATCCATCCTGTTGTATGTTATTCCAAAGTAACTAATTAATTACTAAAGATTTATTATAAATACCAAAGATGTCAAACGATTTTCCAAGTGTTATCCTGAATAATACAATACAATGTTAAGTTTTTATCATGAATGCTTAATAATCTATCCTTTGATATCTCAACAACTGAACCCGACCACAACAATAAAAATCAAAAAAAAAAAATTCTGTAATCTTCTGTATAAATATTTATCATCCTTATGTATAAAATAGTACCACGTTTTGCCGTGGCCTCTCTGAATGTGTGCATATTGACCTCAGTAAGTATGCTGTCATTTGTCTTACCGAGGTCAATATGACTAGTATTGAGGGTGCCATCAGTTAGAGAAAACTGCTCTGGGCTGATCACGTCATCAGAATGCCTTAGACAAGAGTCCTAAGGAAAATTATATGCTCTCAGCTGACCCAAGGGAAACGTTCACACGGTGGTCAGAATAAACGCATCAAGGACTTCCCAAAAGCAAACCTCCAAAATAATAATACAGATTGTGATTGTTAGGAAAAGATTGCAGAAGACAGATCTTTGTGGAGAAAGGCACATAGGACTTTGAAGCACAGCGCAGAGACGACGGTAACGGCTCCACTACCAGCGTCTTCCCATAACCCAGATGCCCCAGAATGTGTTGGTCCAAGATTGGGCTCCTCAGTCTCATGCGGATCCACAACCGTGAAGAACAATATTTCTCAGACACGAGGGACAACCGATAATGATGATGAATGTGTGCATAGTTGAGTGCTTTAAATTACGAGATGGCTTACAGGTTTCGCCCTAGTGGTCCTGTCGGCCTTGACCTTAGGGAGCGCAGAAACGGTATGTTCCGCCACGGGAACAGACGTACTCCCTTACGAGGGAAGCTTTACTCAGTACTACGTATGTTCTGAGGGAAATGCCATTCTCTTGACCTGTGATGAGGGTACACTCTTCAACAAAGACACGAAGGTAACTGGAAATTCTCGTTTCATCTTCTGCTCTTGGCTTGAGGATAACTTTTCAAATATACGCTTATCTTGCTCTCTTTCAATCAACCAAAGTTCTAAGTTTGACACGATTGATTATTGTACTGTTTCATAGTTAAAATAAATATTTAATAAAACGTTATTTGCAAAAAATAAATTCAAATTAAAAGGTGTAAATACGGAGTTTCTAATATATTTTTATAACAGTCCTGTACACATCTCCGGAGGGTAGTGACGACCGCCGTATGCTCCGAAGACCAAGAATACCTCCTGAATATCCCTCACGAAACTGACTGCACTAAGTTTTACTACTGCTCGGATGGCAAAATATTCGAGAAGGATTGCGCTCCTGGAACAGAATTCAATAATTTTTTGCTTTATCCTGTAAGTTATAATATTATAATATGCTGTAAGTGATCTTGAAACCTAAAGCTATCGTTACATCAACAGTAACCGTTTCTTTTTCTTGAAGAATTGCGATTGGCCAAAACCAGGAGGATGCTACTGGATACCTTCTCCAACTGAAGCTCCCACTGAGCCCCCCACTGAAGCACCAACGGAAGCCCCAACAAATGCTCCAACAGAAGCTCCAACCGACGCCCCAACTGAAGCACCGACCGATGCCCCAACTGAAGCACCAACTGATGCCCCAACTGAAGCACCAACCGATGCCCCAACCGAAGCACCAACTAATGCCCCGACTGAAGCACCAACCGATGCCCCAACTGAAGCACCAACTGATGCCCCAACTGAAGCACCAACAGATGTTCCAACAGAAGCTCCAACCGATGCTCCGACGGAGGCCCCAACAAATGGTCCAACAGAAGCACCAACTAATGCACCAACTAATGCTCCAACCAATCCACCTAGCACAACCACTTGTCCAGCTGACCAAGAGGAATTAATTTTCTTGCCACATGAAACCGATTGCGAGAAATTCTACTACTGCTGGTCCGGCAACTTACAAGTTATGACCTGTGCGCCTGGAACTGAATTCAATCCAATTATTGCAGTAAGTATTCTATAAATATGTATAACTTAAGTGAAAATAATATTTAAAGTGAGTCATATAGTGAAAATAAATGTTGTTGTAGGAATGCGATTGGCCGCAACCCGGAGGCTGTTCGGCAAGCAAACCAACAACTAGTACACCAGGTGGCCCCAGCGGCCCAACCTGTCCAATCGATCAACTCGACCTCATACTGTTGCCTCACGAATCAGACTGCAAGAAATTCTACTACTGCTGGTCCGGCAACTTGCAAGAAATGACCTGCGCTCCGGGAACAGAATTCAATCCAAATCTACCCGTAAATATTAATAATCTATTATTACAATCACTATGTAACTAATAAATGCGACATAATTCTATAATATATATTTTTATAATAGGGATGCGATTGGCCACAGCCAGGAGGGTGCTCCGGGTCAACATCTTCATCCTCACCAGTTACTACAACAACCGCAGCCCCACAAAATCCACCAAGCTCCACCGTTTGCCCAGCAGACCAAGAAGAACTCACATTTTTGCCACATGAAACTGATTGCAAAAAATTCTACTATTGCTGGTCTGGCAACTTGCAAGAAATGACCTGTGCTCCTGGTACAGAATTCAACCCGAATCTTCCTGTAAGCATTATTCTTATTATTATTCTTTGTTATAGACCTACGTGGTCAGTTCTCCAGAGGGATGTTCCTTCTGTGAGGTGGATTCCCAGCTGTCCTTTATATTTTTTTAGGTCTTCCCCGAGGACGAGTCCCGTGAGGCTGATTGTGTGGTGCAATTTAGGGCAGTTTGGTGGTGTCCATTTTTTTTAAATGACATACCAGTCCCTCCATCGCTGTAAAATCCATCTGATAATATCCTCAGCCTTACATATCTCTCTTATTCTGAAGTTTCTCACACGATTTCTTATTTTCTTGCCTCTGCTATCATTCTCAATGTCTTCATCCTCAAAGTATTCAAAAAATTGTTTATTCCTGACTGTGTCTATACTCACTTCAACACCATATGTTTTTATTAATCTTAATACTGCTTCTTAGATTCTCATTTTATTCTTAATGGCAATTTCTGTATTTTTCATGTTGTGGATTAGTATAATTTTAAAAATATTAGCAATCCATTTGCCGCTCTTAAAATAAAAGCCATAATCAAAATGTTTATGTTCACAATTAATTTAAAAGGGATGCGACTGGCCACAACCCGGAGGATGCTCGTGGATCACAGCCACTCCCTCAACTGAAGCTCCAACTACTCCAGCGCCATCAAATCCACCAAGTGCCCCAGTTTGCCCTGCTGACCAAGAAGATCTCATTTTCTTACCTCATGAAACTGATTGTGAGAAGTTCTACTACTGCTGGTCCGGCAATTTACAAGTTATGACCTGCGCGCCTGGTACTGAATTCAATCCAATCATATCAGTAAGTATTCAATACATTATAATTTTCACAACTAAAACGAAAACCTTCGTGTTGGAGTGGAAAGAGCAATGACTGACACAACGAAGATCCCGGATTCGATTCCCGGCGAGAGCAGTATGATTGTCACATCATGGTCTGATGTACTCGTAGATTTCACGTGAAAATAAAATGGCAATAGTTTAGCTACCTATCACATGTCATGAAAATCAATAGTTAAAAAAGTTGGGGACTTGTGGGTTTAAATAACCTGATGTTTTCAAACGTGGAAATCAACGGGAAACCATCACATTAAATGGCCAAAAAGAACAATTAAATCTTACACTTTTCTGCAAAGCAATCCTTTGAACGAAATCAGCGCAACAAAGAACTGAAATGGAAATAATATTGTATAATGTATAAAAATGAGTCATATTGATAACAAAAGCGTTGTCGTAGGAATGTGATTGGCCGCAGCCCGGGGGCTGTTCTGCAAGCAAACCACCAACTAGCGCACCAGGTGGTCCGAGTGGGCCCACCTGCCCAATCGACCAACTCGACCTCATACTGTTGCCTCACGAATCAGACTGCAAGAAATTCTACTACTGCTGGTCCGGCAACTTGCAAGAAATGACCTGCGCTCCGGGAACAGAATTCAATCCAAATCTACCCGTAAATATTAATTATCTATTATTACAATCACTATGTAACTAATAAATGCGACATAATTCTATAATATATATTTTTATAATAGGGATGCGATTGGCCACAGCCAGGAGGGTGCTCCGGGTCAACATCTTCATCCTCACCAGTTACTACAACAACCGCAGCCCCACAAAATCCACCAAGCTCCACCGTTTGCCCAGCAGACCAAGAAGAACTCACATTTTTGCCACATGAAACTGATTGCAAAAAATTCTACTATTGCTGGTCTGGCAACTTGCAAGAAATGACCTGTGCTCCTGGTACAGAATTCAACCCGAATCTTCCTGTAAGCATTATTCTTCTTATTCTTCCTCGTTATAGGCCTATGTAGTCAATTCTCCAGAGGGATGTTCCTTTTATGAGGTGGATTCCCAGCTGTTCTTTCATATTTTATTAGGTCTTCCTCGAGGACGAGTCCCGTGAGGCTGATTGTGTGGTGCAATTTAGGGCAGTTTGGTGGTGTCCATTTTTTTCAACATGACATACCAGTCCCTCCATCGCTGTTTAATCCATCTGATAATATCCTCAGCCTTACATATCTCTCTTATTCTGACGTTTCTCACACGATTTCTTATTTTCTTGCCTCTGCTATCATCCTCAATGTCTTCATCTTCGAATTCTTTAAAAATTGTTTATTCCTGACTGTGTCTATACTCACTTCAACACCATATGTTGTTATTAATCTTAATAATGCTTCTTAGATTCTCATCTTATTCTTAATGGCAATATCTGTATTTTCCATGTTGTGGATTAATATATAATAATTTTTAAAATATTTAGCAATCCATTTGCCGCTCTTAAAATAAAACCCATAAACAAAATGTTTATGTTCACAATTAATTTAAAAGGGATGCGACTGGCCACAACCCGGAGGATGCTCGTGGATCACAGCCACTCCCTCAACTGAAGCTCCAACTACTCCAGCGCCATCCAATCCACCAAGTGCCCCAGTTTGCCCTGCTGACCAAGAAGATCTCATTTTCTTACCTCATGAAACTGATTGTGAGAAGTTCTACTACTGCTGGTCCGGCAATTTACAAGTTATGACCTGCGCACCTGGTACTGAATTCAATCCAATCATATCAGTAAGTATTCAATACATTATAATTTTCACAACTAAAACGAAAACCTTCGTGTTGGAGTGGAAAGAGCAAGTCTTCGACAAAGGGGCCATAGATTGTTTTATCTCCCACGATGCAGAACCAACCTGCCAATGGTTATGCCGGTAGGTAGAGCAATATCTTTGCTTAATCGTATCACCTCGGAGTTTGACATATTTTGTGATAGTTTGGCTCATCTGAGGGAAGTACTATCTTTATTAAAATTGTATGGTATATTTATTTTATTAATTTGTCATGCATCTTATGTTTCTCGCTATTTTTATTAATATATTATGTATTACTCATTATTGTGTATCTCTAACTAGTGTATAGGAAAAAAATCTGTAATGCTTTAGATACGAGTATGTTTACAACAAATAAATGAAAAAATAAATGACTGACACAACGAAGATCCCGGATTCGATTCCCGGCGATAGCAGTATGATTGTCATCAGTCTTTGGTCTGGTGTACTCGTAGATTTCACGTGAAAATAAAATGGCAATAGTTTAGCTACCTATCACATGTCATGAGAATCAATAGTTAAAAAAGTTGGGGACTTGTGGGTTCAAATAACCTGATGTTTTCAAACGTGGAAATCAACGGGAAACCATCACATTAAATGGCCAAAAAGAACAATTAAATCTTACACTTTTCTGCAAAGCAATCCTTTGAACGAAATCAGCGTAACAAAGAACTGAAATGGAAATAATATTGTAAAATGTATAAAAATGAGTTATTTTGTAAAATCGTAGGAATGCGATTGGCCGCAGCCCGGGGGCTGTTCTGCAAGCAAACCAACATCTAGTGCACCAGGTGGTCCGAGTGGACCCACCTGCCCAATCGATCAACTTGACCTCATACTGTTGCCTCATGAATCTGACTGCAAGAAATTCTACTACTGCTGGTCTGGCAACTTGCAAGAAATGACCTGCGCTCCGGGAACAGAATTCAATCCAAATCTTCCTGTAAGTACTACTAACAGATTATGAAAAAAGTAATTGATAATATCGTTGTAATAAAATTGTATTAACCAATTTTATATCACCAAGGGATGTGATTGGCCACAACCTGGAGGATGTACATCAATCACGTCACCTCCCCAAACCGATGCTCCTACTGATGTACCTACCGATGCCCCAACTGATGCCCCAACAGACGCCCCAACTGACGCTCCAACTGATGCCCCAACTGACCCTCCAACTGATGCACCAACCGATGCCCCCACTGATGCCCCAACCGATGCACCAACTGACGCTCCAACTGATGCCCCAACTGATGTACCAACAGACGCTCCAACTGAGGCACCACCTCCAACCACCCCTAAACCTTCCAAATGTCCTAGTTCAACATCCATAGCAATCATTCCTCATGAAACAGATTGTGATAAGTTCTACATCTGCTTCAGGGGAGAAGCTACAGAACATAGTTGCGAAGTTGATGGAACGGAATTCAACCCAAATTCTTTGGTAAATACTTCAATATTCTTGACATTAAATCGTACACATATGTATCTATTTATTCACTGTTTATTAAATTATTAAATATTATTTTTCAGAGCTGTGAGCCAATCACAGGTAACGGTTGTTATAAAACTACTCCCGGTCTCCCAACTGACGCCCCAACTGATGCCCCAACCGACCCCCCAACTGATGCCCCAACTGACGCCCCAACTGATGCTCCAACTGACGCCCCAACTGATGCCCCGACTGATGCTCCCACTGAAACTGTTCCACCAAGTAAGATTCCATTTATGTTTATTAACCTAAGTGCAATAAATAACAATAATATAAAAGGGAACCAAATATTAAATACTGATAATATTTTATTATGACGGTTGTAATATTTGTGGCTGGTTGTTCGAAAAAGTAAAAAAATGCTGAAGGAGAGCAATTTATAGTACCAATCTACAAAACCTGTATTTGACCATTAATATCATATGGAATTAAGACGAGGGCTGACACTATCAGAGCTTTACGTCTCCAGAACCACAGAAATGAGGAGCTTCCGATCCATTACGGGTAAGACACTCTGAGACATCCGAACACAAAAAATCCGGAATAAAGTAGATCCACGATGGCGAAGATGTTGTGTGAGAGGGAAGACTAAAAAGACTGAAGAAATTATGTGTAGAAAGCGTATTCTGAAAGACTGATAAGTAAAGCGGAATATATAGTCCTTACAGGCAATCGACCTCCAGGGAGACTACTCAAAGGATGGCATGACAGTTGAACATCTACATCCCAGGAACAGACTCCGAAAAATACCAGGAAACATTCCTAAATAAAGCATATAAAGAAGAATAAGGAGATTTTGTTTTCACGTTTATATAATAATCTTTTAGATGTACCCGACTGCGACGCATACAACTGCGAGAACACCGAAGTCTACTGGCCCGACATAGGCAACTGCAGGAAGTTCTGGAGGTGCTCCGGGGGGTTGCCGGTGAGCCGACTCTGCGGCGAGGGCCTCGAGTTCAGCACCCAGTCCCGGCAATGCGATCTGCCCGAGAGGGCGGCCTGCCCAAGATACATTACGGATGTATACCTTTGAACACGGAGTAAAGAAGCATTATTAAATAATAAAAACACTTGTTACCATCAAATAATATTCATTTAATTTATTGTTATCATTTTTATATGAGCTTTGTTTGAAATAAACGAAAAAAAAAGTATTCCGTTTAAGTACATTAAATTACAATTAACTTGTAAATATTCATATATATATATATATATATATATATATATATATATATATATATATATATATATATATATATATATATATATATATATATATATATATATATATATATATATATATATATATATATATATATATATATATATATATATATATATATATTAGGTGTATAAACTTTGCTTCCGCCGTTATGCAATAGATGGCAGTAGCGGTAAGTGGTAGTTGGAATAAATAGATCATAGATGTCATACCATAAGCTTAAGTATTTGTAAACATAACGCCATCGAAATATTAGTCGATTTGTGTCTGCATCATAATAAAGTTATTCCCGATTAAACATGTCAACTTACGAGCCAAATTCTCGACATTTGCGGGAGGTTTTAATTTTATGCTTTAATATGAAGAAATCTGCAGCTGAGGCTCATCGAATGCTCTCAAATACCTAAGGTGAGGCCGCTATTAGTGAAAGAACGTGCCGAGAGTGGTTTCAACGCTTCAAGAACGGTGATTTTAACGTCGAAGACCAGCATGGCGGTGGAAGAAGAAGGCGTTTGAAATGGGAAGTCCTACCCCACCCGCCGTATTCTCGAAAGGGCGTCTGTGGCCCGAAACATGTTTGTGAAAACAACATTTTAATTTTAAAATGCTTAATTTTGATTTTTCAAATACAGATTTTTTTTTTCTTTTTTTGTATGCAACTGGTCGTTTGAACCCAATTATTGTATACAATTTGTTTTTTTTTTTAGATATTTTTCTATTGATTCTCGTGACATGTGATTCTACACCAGACCAATGACAGTGTGACAATCACACTGCCATCCCGGGAATCGAACCCAGGCCCTTCGGTATGAAAGTCGGAAGTCTTACCACTTACCACGATGGTCGTCGGTCATTTAACCAATAAACAAGAATTCCAAAATATATTTCTAAGTTTGCTTGACCAAACGAAACTTTTATTTTTCCCTGGAGTGTATCTCTGAAGAAAAATTGTACATTTAAATGAATTATTCAGTACATTCATAATTTGTTCTCTAGTCAAATCTTGTTTAATTTCTCAAAGGCTTTGTTTCATTAATTCGTTAAAATTGCACTAAGTATTCGAATCGCTTTCAAATAATTTTAGCGCTAAATAAAACTAAGTATGAAGTTATTTAAACATAACTCTGCATGTATTATAATAATTTTGATTCTCAAGATTAATCAACAAAGAAAATATTCAATAAATAAATAATATTCGTAAGAAATGAAAGATTATTCTTCTTTCTACGTTTCCTCACTGCTGTGGTGAAGACTAAACGTCGCCAATCATCTCTGTTCTCAGTAACCCGCACAGCCGAGTGAAGGTATCCTCAGTTATATCCCTAATTTGGTCACATCATCACGCAAGATAGCTGTCTCTACTTCTTTTAGCTGGAACACTTCCTGTGACAATACTTTTTTCCAGATTACCTGGCTATGCGTCCAAAAAAACTTTATTTTACAGACAGATTCTCTGTTATTTTGAGCTTATTAAGGATTGGTTTCGTTTTTCAATCAAAGGTATCTTCAGTATGCGACGCCAATACCACATTTCAAAGGTGTCATCTTGGCGTATTTATAAAAAAATATTTATGAAGATAGGCGCAGCATTCTAGCATATATACAACTTCCAAAAATTTGTCAGACGTGGTGGTCGTAAGAAGGGCGGAATGGGGAATGTTGTTAAACATAAAGCAATCGCTCAACCCAACCAATGACAGGTCATAAGTCCTGTAAGCGCCTCGGCCACCATATTCTGTTCCCAAAAAACAATTTACATCGTCGTCTCTATTGAGATACAATTAATCCGTATAAAAAAATATTATTTTTATATCAGATAAAAGTAATTCTTATAGAGATTATAATTTATTTCGCAATGAATTGGTGATCTTCTTTATAAGATTCCAGCTTATTCTTTAATCAATTATTTAATCCGCAGTTGGATAAATAAAAATAAAACAAGTAATACTAACATGACCGATGACACTTGTTTTCGTAGAGCACCTACGGTTCGTGCGAAGTAATAAAGTGTCCTTCTTATCAGGGTTCAGATGTAATACCTTGGCTTATTTAATTATTTCTCCTACAAAATAATTTACATGAAAGTCACAATAATTTTTTTACGTATAGTAATCATTCGTATAGTGAAAAATGGGGTTTTCCCACATATAATTAAAGCAAATATTTCGCTATTCGGACGACTGGATCATACTGATTCGGTGATGCAACTGAACGGTTACGATGTTGAAATGGTGGAAAAGTTCAGATACATTGGCAGCATGCTTACAGACACCCTTGACCCAGATGTAGAGTTGAAATGTCGGATTGAAGCAGCAAGAACAGCATTTAACAAAATGAAGTCACTCTTTTGCAATGACAATGTCAACTTAAAACTAAGACAGAGGATGTTAAAGTGTAATGTGTGGTCTGTTCTGTTATATGGATGTGAGACATGGACATTAAAAGTAAATACAATGAACCGGTTAGCGGCATTTGAAATGTGGCTTCACCGAAGAATATTCAGGATCCCATGTACAAACAGAGTGACGAACACAGAAGTCCCGAATCGTGCAGGAGTAAATAGAGAGCTGCTGACATTAATCAAAGTCCGCAAGATTTCATATCTGGGTCACGTTCTGCGAAGAGAGAAGTATCGCCTGCTGCATCTAATATTGAAGGGAAAAATAGAGGGCCGCAGGGGGGCAGAGAGAAGTCAGAACTCTTGGCTGCGCAATGTGAAGGAATGGACGGGAATCGGAACTGTGGAGGAGCTATTCCGGACAGCGCAGGATAGGGAAGAGTTTACCAGAGTGATCGCCAACGTCGTGGGGACCTGACAGGGCAGTTTAAGGAGAAGAAGAACGATTTCGTAATTTATTTGCAAATCAACAAAAAAACGGCCAACTGCTCTTGGAAATACAAAATTTCTAAAGTACATACAATATAAAAATGTATTACATTTGTATATTTATCTGAGACCTAGAGAATGTTCGTATCTCTTAGAGCCCAGGTTCTTAAAGTGGGCGATAACGCCCCCTTGTAGGCGTTTGAGACTTTCAGGGGGGCAGTCAAAGACCCAGAGAAAACTAGAGGGCATTGAGATGGCACAGTGAGGGCGTGGACAGGTAAAAATATAGTCTAAAAAAGACAAATATACACGCTAATCACGTACTAATAAAACAAATTAAACTATAATATTGGTTAATTTTGGTTATCGTCTGTATTATTATCATTTTTATCACGTGTGCATGATTCCCATATTTCGGTAGTTCGGGTATTGGAAGAAAATTAAACTGAAAGATTCCATTACATTTAGATCTTCATAAAATTGGATGATATGATTTTTTTATTTTAAGGGATAAATTAAAGCAGTCATGGGGGGCGCCGTGAGATACCTATTTCAGAAAATAATAATCAAATACTTTGAAATTTCTGTTTTCGTGAATAAAATATTACTGATAAATTCAAAATATGTACCATAATAGATTCAATAATATTTTTTGAATTTAAAAATGTTAGGATTAATTTTATCTCAATAGAAACGAAGATGCAAATTGGAAACAGAATATGGTGATCGAGGTGTTTACAGGACTTATGACCTGTCATTGGTTGCTTTATAGATGGCGCTAGTGTGTAAATTGAAACTACCATGTAAAGGGTGGTGTAAACATATAATATACGAGTATACAACTTCCAAAAAATTATCAGACTTGGTGGTCAAAAGAAAAATGTGGAATGGGGAATGTTGTATTACATAAAGCGTGCGCTTAACCCAACCAATGACAGGTCATAAATCCTGTAAACACCTCGTTCACCATATTCTGTTTCCAATTTGCATCTTCGTCTCTATTCTCTGTTGAGATACAATTAATCCTTGAATTGATAACCCGCAATGGGTAAAATCCAGTATTCGTCTACAAGTATTTGCATACATTCAAAATGTTATTCTAAATATTTGAGATAACTTTTAGGGGGGGGGGGGCGTTGACCATTTATTTTTTTTGGCGGTGGTCCAGAAAATATTGGAAACTAGTGGTTTGGAGGATACCAGATAGAAGATCGAATCCCAAGGAAGGTTCTCAATACACAACCAGATGGAAAACGTGGTCGACATTCAATATTTGATTTATTTGGTCGTCCCACATTTTCTTTGGGTTTTCTTCTATTACTAGTTCCATTAACATAGAATTTTCGGCATTGCGCTGAAGATGTTGGGCTTCATCATTCGCCCCGGAAGGGTTATCAGAGATCCCAATGTTCTCATAGCACTATACAATTCATTGGTTCGGAGCAGACTCGAAAGTGGTTCTGTGATATGGAGTCCACACGAGGCGAAATATTCCCTAATGCTGGAGAGGGTTCAGAAAAAAAATCTGAGGTATCTCTACATGAAAGAGTATGGTAGCTATCCCACAGCGTTTCTTTTTGGAATGTTGGGGTCTAATTCTCTGCAGCTTCAATGAGTCGGATTTCTCAAAACACATTTTTTATATTAATTGGGGGATATTTTGATGTCTCCGACAGCGCCAGCAATAGATTGTTTTTTCTTCCGGCCAAAAACCAACCTGCCTCTAATAATGCTAGTGGGAAGAGCAATCAGTCTGCTGAATAAGATTACCACGGAGATCGACATCTTTCATATTAGTGAAAGTAAGTTCAGAAGAAAAATACTCCTAACTTTAGAGTGTATCTTGTCTTCCTAAATTTGAACCATCTCTCATGCGTTCCTGATTCTTTACCCTTTCTCAAATAGATGCCTAAAAACATTAGTATGTTTGTAATATCTTTTGAGTGAATAGATAAACTGATAAACATCGTTTACATATACTTTTTAATATTGTTTCTTCATTCATTCTTTCCATGTGTCCAAACCATATTTATACATTCAATTATATTGTCTGTTTGTCTAACTATTCGTTATAAGGACGGAACACCGATCGTCCACATTTGCGCCAATCCATTTGCTTTAACGAGGAACGAGTAGACAAGAAGTGACGCTATTTACACAGATCCTTTATCAAGTCGTCCTGTTACATTAATCAATCGAATTTGTAACACACGCCCTGAAACTTGTGGCCCAGCGCAAGGCGGTTCTCCCAGCTCTAATTGTGCCCGAATCCGAAATTTCCATTAGTCCTCTTGCTGGTCGCGGGCGCGATCGGTCCCAGAGAGTAGTTAAAGTTATAAATGGCCACCATTTTGTATGTGCTCTCTTCTGCTAGCGTGAATGTGCCCCTAACCGACTGAGTTATGTGAAGGTTTCTTTGCATATGAGTTTGGTTCTGATGAATTGATCATTTGAACGAATCACTTCGTATTATTAACAGTTTAGAGTAACAATTTATATTTTCTTCTATATTCGCCTTCACTTTGTGTTGTGGATTCATATTTGAATAAAATTAAGTTCATAAAATTAAATTAAACTCCCATGCAAGATATGTTTCCGTTACATTTCTCCTCTCCTCAATCCTAATTATACCCCTTCCAATCGATATGTTCCCGTTACATCTCCGCTCTCTTCAACCCTAATTATACCCCTTCCACTATTATACATAACCCAATCTCCATTTAAAATATAAGTGACCGCTCTGTTTTATTTGACTGTTGAAATTGTATACATTGATAAAGGTTACTTGTAACCGAAACATGTCTGAGTTCAGTAAAAATAAAAAGTGTTGTAATACAAAGTGTAACTATATTTATTCAAATAATAATTTATAAATTAAACTTTAATTTTAGATAAACTTAAGGCGTTGAATTCCATAATGTCAATTCTTTTATGAAAACACAGTTTTTGAAAACACAGTTTTTTCCACTTTTCAGATTATTTTTATCGACATATTTCGAAGGCTTTATACTTCATCATCTGAAGAACGATATTCATATCAGTTCCGATGATGAGAGTGTAAACCCTATGTAACATTTCTAATAAAATAAACAAAAAAGTGGGGGGAAAGGTGTTTTAATTCATAAAAAATAGTCAAATTTAACTTTGTTAAAAATGAAAACCCCAACAGCATTAGACTACCAGGAAGACCGCCAAAGAGATAAAAGGATGGCTGGATGTCATTATACTAGGACAGATCATCGTCACAAAACAGGCCATACGACCTAGACCAAGAGGAAGAAGAAGAAAAATAATAATGCAATTGATACAATTTCATTGCATCAACCTTTACATCATTAGCTCAAATTTAAATCATTATTTAAACAAATATAATATTTACGTATAATAATATAAGGACGTCAAAAGTACATTCAAATTATATCGAAAGCAACCATTAAAATCTTCATTAAACATTTTTTATAGATCGTAAAATACAAATCTTTTGTCGCTTTTGGTTCGGTGATTAAACTGACTAAATATAGGCTTAAAACAACAAGCATAAAGCATTAGGCGTCCAAAACTTTCTTAACTACTCAAAATTTAATACTCTTTTAAAACGCTTTCAAAAAGTTTGACAAACATATTTTGTTCGTTAATGTTCGCGGATAAAGAAAATAAAATAAACGAATAAAGACAACAAATCAATTCCCCAGAGAATGGGCTAAAGAAACGGACACATTATTATTCTATATTTTTGTCCTCTTCCACAGATTACGGGGTTCTTACGTAGTATTCTATTAACATTAAAATGTTAGAATTTTATCTACTCATATAAGCTACAATGTAACACAAAATGAACTGAATTTTTCTGTATTCGTCTTTACTTTATTACTTTACATTACCGCATAAAGTCGGCCAGCGCTGCCTTCGGGTGGATGAGAAGGAGAATATTTGACAACCATGACCTCTGAAAGGACACCGAGGTGCTTGTTTACAAGTCCGTTGTCCTTTTTGCACTTTTCACAAACATGCACACAACACAATATTAAAATGCAAAGATTGCTCATCTCTCTACATAGGTAAAACAACGCGAAATTTTAATTTAAGAATTAAAGAACACTTAAGTAGCTTATATAATAATAACTTTTCGGAATTTGAATATCATTACATTGAAAGAGATCATTCGTTTAACAAAGATAACGGCGTTGAAATTTTACAAATAAATAATAGAAATATAACTTTAAATAATCTAGAAATTTTGGAAATGAAAAAGGCCATTAAAAACAACGAAGATATTATAAACAACCAACTATACTAAAATAATTAATACGAATGAAAACGTCAGATTTCTAGAAGTTTTATTATATGTTATAGGAATGACATGTTTCGCCATTCTAAGGCATTATCAAATGTGACGAGACTTCAACTCGTTGCAGTTTATATACACTAGTAAATGGAGCAGAATATGATAATAACGGAAATTGATGTGACTTTATACATAACTAACTAACTAACTAACCATCACGCCATCTCCCTGAAAGGGTAGGCAGAAAGAATGGACTGTCACACTAAAATGGACTTTATACATTTTTAACAAATAATTATTTGGGTAGGTCCAGATTGGAAAATGTTTCTTGGAACTCGTTAAGAAATTTTATGACAATGATTACATAGTTAGGGGATGCCAAATGATATTTTATAAATCAAAAATAAGTTATTTGGGGCAGGACGAAATAAAGTGTTTCTAAGAATAACATATTTTTACAAATTGTTTACAAATGATTTTACATATTTCAAGGTAACTAATGATTCTTAGTATTATGTTTGTTGTCTCCATCTTCAGGGTAATGACCATTACCCTGAAGATGGAGACTGCAACGTTCTCCGAAACGACGGTCGAGAAGGAGTTATCACACGGGGTTACCCAAAAACACAACAAACATATTGCTGCCAACCGTGAAAATCTACGCGATTCTTAATATTATATATAAAATAAAATCGTCATCCTGTGTGCGTAGACTCAATTGATGTATTCTTCTCTTCTGCATCTGAAATGTGAAATAAATACAGTGCAGAATCAAGAGTTATTTGAATCTAATTATATATCGGAACTATAATTTAACTATTATTATTTCAATTACATATAAATTTTATGAATTTGTAGTTAGTCCATCACAAAAAAGCGTTAAAAATATAATATTGGAATTATAAAATAATGTAAAGTAACATTATGGTACGCCGAAAGGTTCCTCCGAACATTTTTTAATGATCGGAGCTACAGCAATGATACTGTCATCGTTTCATATTTTTGGTTGCCTATATTCAATTTACTCAATATTAATAAAAATAAAATTAATTGGTAAAGACAATATGAGACGAGCGTTATTTTTTAACTCAGTGCAATATTTCTTCCTGTTCAAATCATTAAGATTGTTAATTGAAATATCTAACAAGAAGTTCATTATACATAATGAAAATAAATAAATTGAATAAATTATCTTATGGAAGATTTCAATTTGAAACCCTGTTATTTGTAGTTAGTAACACCTGATGATGTTAACATAGGTTGGCGAAACAGCTTTCATCCATTAAGGATGCATCATCAGGCACCATGCACCACCAAAAAGAACATTATATGTTAAAATATTTTTATTTTCTTATTTTATTTTATATCAACGTTGGACGATGGAAGTGTGCGCGGGAGATACCTATTGGTGGCGATGAGGTTCGCAGCCCATCACACTGCGTCTCTCGCGGAGGCGAAAAGAGAAGGATGGAGTGCCGCATCGGTTAAAATGTGGCAGTCCATTCTATCTGCCTACCCTTTCGAGGAGACTTGGCGTGATGGTTAGTTAGTAAGTTAGTTAAATCATTGAGGTTGTTAAATTGAAATTTCTCGCAAAAGATCTTCATTGTACGTAATGAAAATAAATTAATATAAATAAATTTTATGGAAGGTTTAAATTCAAAACCCTGTTATTTCAACGTATTACAATTTATTTTAATGAGTTGTTAGTAACGCCTGATGATGCCAACATAGGTTGGCGAAACAGCTGTCACAAGAAACTCATAAAATAAATTGTGATACGTAAAAACAGCAGTGTCTCAAATTTCAAACATTTAATAATATAGTAGTATCATAGTGTTTCGGCCTTAATAATGAATTATACAAATAATAAATCTTCACAATATGTTGTTTAGTTTAATATTTTATTCCACATGTTCTTTAGTTTCAAACGGCTTCGGCAGATCAGCTACCAAGCTACCGAAAACGTTCGAAATTTAAAAACACAAATGAGATAAAACCAAAAGATTTAATCACATTATTCTGACGGTTTATACTAAAAAATATCCTTGTAGCATAATTTAATTAGGAACGTTATTTTATATTCATAACGCTGGCAACACGAGGTTAATGGTACTTTGGAACTTTTCCAATTAATTGTTACATGGACTTACCCTACATATTAAAAATTTGGTCACATCCTTATTCTTATCCTTTCTGTTTTCATCTAATTGAAAGTTTTAACCAGACTCCTTGGAACTTTATCATTCGCTGCACACCTTTGATATATTGCTATAGTCAATGAATTCAATATATTATTATATATATTAAGTCAATTGTTTTGGTCAATTTGATTGTAGCAATAAAATATTAAAAATTAATTGTATCTCAATAGAGACGAAGATGATAATTATTTGGAAACAGAATATGGTGGTCGAGGCGTTTACAGGACTTATGACCTGTCATTGATTGGGTTAAGCGATCGCTTTATGTAATACAACATTCCCATTCCACCCTTCTTACGAACACCACGTCTGACAATTATTTTTGAACGTTGTATATATGCTACCATGTTGAGAAATATTTTACATATTTTAGTCCAATCTACACTAGCGCCATCTATTGAGATTAGATGTAAGCATTAAGCAGAAAATCTTTATTAATGTAATGTGAAAGGCTATCAACCCAATTATCACATATAACTAGACGACGGCGACGCCTGGAGAAAACTCTCCAATTTTTATATGCTTTGAACTTTGACCAGTTTTTGTACAACATATTGTTTTTTTTAATGTACTCGTATACAAATACTTGTAGACAAAAATTTTATTCGTCTACAAGTATTTGTATACATTGAAAAAAACAAAATGTTCAATAAAGTATTGTAAGAAATGCTTGTTAGGTCTTAGTTGTAGAAGATGAAAATATTCCAGACTGGTTATGCAATATTTTGCAATTTGTTTTTTATTAAAATATCTTCGACGTAATAAAATTTCAATGAAGGCTCGTAATTAAAGTAGCAGTAAAACATTATAAATGAATATAGGATGCCGAGCAGAGCTGAACATAAATATCCCCCGAAGGGTAATAAAAAATAGCATAAAATATTTTCATCTACTCCATCCAACCCCGGTAATTAATTTTAACAAAACGATCCCATCTCTTCAGAAGATACCTGTTCAATTTTAATTAGAAAGGAATATGTTTTAACATCGCGTTCATTGGCGGTTTAGAAATATCTAAAGAAAGATTTTTTAAATTTTCTTTTATGTACTTTAAAATTTATGATCAATAACAACTAAGATCTCTCTAAAAATTAAAAAAATTGAACTCAAAAAATGTTCATCATTTTTTTGCATATAAAACTAAGTTTGTCTATCTTATAATAACTTTTTAGAATACGCCAACTAGAAGACATCTGCTTTCTATAAGTTATATCATATTCAATGAATTGATCTTTAGAAATTAATATTGCTCCTAAAAAATATATTATTATTTAACTTTTTTAAACTTGAACTGCCAAGACGAAGGTTCAAGGTTTGATTCCCGGCGATGACAGTGTAAAATAAACAAAAATTAAAAATACAAAATAAATAAATAAATAAAAATTGTATTTACACGGTATGTGTTACCGTAGTTAAATAAAAAAAAAATAATGTCTAACCATAAAGTGAGTGTTTCATATGAAAATTTAAACAAAAAAATTTGCTTTGTCTTTGGTCTGGTAGAATTCACGTGACAATAAAAATGGTGATCGATTATTATATTGTATTAACACAAGAAAAGACGTTTAAATGAATTTTTAATGTGGACTTTCTCATCGTTGTTTAAGTAATATTTAACAAATTTAATACTGTTTGCAACAAAGCTAGTTTCTATTTGTTCGATAGGAAAAAATCAAGTTTTTGATTTAAATAAAAAGAAACGTAGGTTTCTAACGAAGATTGTAGGTCTGCCTCTGCTTAGTGAAATAAGGCAGGTCCGCCCTTGTTTGTGTTCTGCAGAAGGATCATAAATATTATTTCAAACTTTATCCTTTGTGGATAAAGGTAAAGTAGTCCGCAATCTGATCCAACAAGCCGGAGTCGAGGGGAGGAAGTGCGTCCGATTCTCGTCACGTCTGGAGGGCTGTCGTCATTGCATAGATTAATTCATTCCCCTTCTGATGGAATCCTGCAGGCGCGCCCCGGAATATTTATGAATCGAATAAACGGGACTCCATTTTACTGCATTATAAAACTTTTAGCGCTTTCCAAGATGGTCGTTTATTACTTATATTATTTATACTAGCGGACCCGACAACGCTTCACTATTGTTTAATTCGAGTAGACGCATTCATAATATGGTTCTGTGATATGAACCCCGCGCGAGGCGAGATATTCCCCTGAGATATCTCTACATGAAGGAGTATGGTAGCTATCCATGGCTCTATCCCACGGCGTTTCTTTGGGCATGTTGGGCTCTAATTCTCTGCAGCTTCGAAGAGACGGTTTTCTCATAACCCATTTCTTTAGATTGATTAGAGAATATTTTGAAAACTCAGCCGTGCTGGAGGGTGTAGGTATTTTTGTTCCCGACAGATATCTCCGACAGCGCCAGCATAGATTGTTCTTTCTTCCGGCCGCAAGAACCAACCTACCTCTAATGATGCCGGTGGGAAGAGCAATCAGTCTGCTAAATAAGATTACCTCAGAGATCGACGTCTTTCATATTAGTGAAAGTACGTTCAGAAGAAAAATACTCTTAACTTTAGAGAGTATCTTGACTTCCTAAAGTTGAACCTTCTCTCATGCGTTCCTGATTCTTTACCCTCTCTCAAATACGTAGATGCCTTAAACTGCAATTTTGTTTGTAATATCTTTTGAGTGAATAAATAAACTGTTAATATATAATTTAAACAAATGCAAACGATTTCAAAATATTTATAACACAATATACTTCTCCAAATACAACAATGAAGCCCAAAAATAATATAATTTTTAATTTCAATACATATTACGAAGTATTGCCATAATGACCCACTAACGATTGACAGCTGTCTTTTAAACCGATTCAAGGGCCATCCCTTGGTGACTTACATTTCGCAAAATCAAACACTAGACAATAGACAAAATCAAATACTAAGAATTCCACGCAGGTATTTCCCGCAGAACTATGTATGAGGTTCTTGTAAGATTCATTATATGTACTTGTTAGAATCTGTACCGTCGATGCTGTTGCTCTCGGATTATGGTAATCCTTGCACGATCGAGTGTTGCCAGCAATAGCACGTAGTGTTCTCATTTATGTTGTCCTCGGCAGACTTTTGGTTTTGACAGTAACGCCCTAACCTCAGTACCATATGTCGTTTGCATATGGCACTGAGCAAGGAAAAATAGTTAATTTTCATTTGTAGGTAAACGTCTTCTTCTTCTTTTTGTCCAGTCACACATCCATGGTACATAGGGACTCAAGGAACCTTCTCCACCGACTCTATCGCATGCCTGATGCTTAACATCATCCCAAGTGAGACCTGCTGCTTTAACCTCGTCCTGCAGGTGGCTCTACGTCTGCCTCGCTTCCTCTTTCCCCCC
Organism: Lepidostoma basale; assembly: GCA_022606425.2. Lineage (NCBI taxonomy): Eukaryota > Metazoa > Arthropoda > Insecta > Trichoptera > Lepidostomatidae > Lepidostoma > Lepidostoma basale. The sequence goes on along the minus strand of JAHDVF020000113.1, from coordinate 1,304,401 downwards.
ATAGGGGACCAGTCTAGTGCGCCCTGGGCGATGCAGGCTGGGTTCCGTCTCAGAGTGTGACCGTTCCACTGCCATATTTGTGTCTAGCGACTTGTTCTCTAATTGGCTTTTCGCTTGCATGGTCCAGAGAACGGCATTTGACACTGTTTGGATAAACAGATAAACGTACGTAGCATTAAACATGCATATTGACCATCACAACATTTTCCGAATGAGTAGGCAGAAAAGATATACTCACACTCGTCGTTTTATTCCAACACACGTCTCTATCCTCAACACTTGTACATCTTGTCATGCACGCACTCCACATGCAGCCTACATTTCAAATTAGATTTTATTGTGATATGTTTTTCTTGACCTACGGCGATATTTTTTCTCTATTCATATCATTAACATACGAGAATAATTTTTTTACCTTTCATTATTCAAAACAAGCTTAATTATCACGCATTCATAACGCATTATCTTATTATATCTACGTTTAACTCGTGTTGAAAATATAAAGATTCACCACAATTGTAAGAGTATTTATTTTCACTTACTTTCATTTTTAATATGTTCCACATTTCACATTCAAGCATAATGATGTAATCCAGGGTTTTCCAAACTTATTTGTACCGTGCCCCACTTCAACGATTCAAAAACCTCCACGCCTCCCCCCCCCCATCCTATTTTTTTTTATTTACTTAACAAATTCTGAGAAAAAAAAACAATTGCTTCAAATGGTGTATATTCAAAGGTCTACTTACGAACCAAACCAATAGCATTCATCGCTATTAACTGTTTCACTTTTCCGAATTACATTACTATCCATTATGTCTATCTAGTATAAGTTGACCTACCCAAATAATTCTTTGTTAAAAATCGTCTTTGTTAAAAAGGTTCGTTAATTACCATATTCTGCTCCATTTACTAGTGTATATAAACTGCAATAAGTTGAAGTTTCGCCACATTTGATAATGCCTTAGAAGGGCGAAACATGTCATTCCCATAAAATATAATAAAACTTCTAGAAAACTAACGTTTTCATTCGTATTAATTATTAATCTTTTATTTCGGAAAATAACATTTCAATCACTCATCCGATTACGTAGCAAAATCAAATAGTTTCTAACGCCTGCAGTGTGGTTGTATTGTTGACAGTAAATGGACTAAGGGCCAGGAGGTAATAGGGATAACAAATAGTGCACCAGTATATCTCTTGCCAATTTCTTAACTATTCCACCCACCCACCTATTAATTCTGTTTAATTGTTTCACTCCCTAACCCTTATTCACAGTACCATCCCATAACTACGACCCTTCGAGCTGCGAGCTGCCAGGAAGATTGAGTGGAATCACCAGGGACATATAGATATCCCTCAACCGGTTTTATAGACATCGTTAACAATAAAACGAATAACATGATTAGTTGTTAAACTAAAACACAAATAATAGAAACGCGATTTTTTTTTGCAAAATAAAAATTAAAACGACTGTTTTCTAGAAGATTTTTTATAATTTATGGAAATGACATATTTCGCCTGTCCATGGCCTTATCAAATGTATTCATTAGTATTAATTATATAAGATGGAGTTTTACATCATTCTTCAAGAAATATTAAAAAGATTTTTTTAATTTTTTTTTAATTGGTATAACCATAATATGGAACCAACAATATATGTATACTCGTATACTCGTACTTAGGAAATTGTAAATAAATTTGTTTAATCCACAAAATATAATATTTTTTAAAATAAGTATATTTTTTTAATATTTTGTCTTTCTTTGTTTAGTTTTTATCATAATTTTACACCTGAAGATGGAGGTATCCTCCGAAACATGTGGTGTTTTTTGATATTTTGTGGATTAAACAAAGATGTTTTTAATTTCCCAATTATATTACTATGGAATTCCACAGTGTCAATTTATGGAAAGTTTCGCCTTAGCGTTCAATAAGATTAAAATATGTATGATTTTTTTTTTTTTAATTAAAAAAATATATATATTTAATATTTGTTTAAAAAAAATGTTTTAATTGGATTGTGAAAGAGTATTCTTAAATAACTTAAGACCAAAAACGAAAAAAATATTAAGTTCAAACGAATGTAAACACATATCAAACATATAATATACATTGTTTTTTGATAAAATTAAGGTGCTAATGGCACTAATGAGCATATTTTTCACGACAAGGGGCGAACTAGCCAAATTTTTATTAGACAAGATACGAGGGGTAAAAAATAACGAAATTAAAAAGACGTTTTTCAAATATTATTAGTAATTAATACGAATGAAAACGTCAGTGTTCTAGAAGTTTTATTATTTTTTATGGGAATGACATGTTTCGCGCTTCTAAGGCATTATCAAATTTCGAATATTTAGAACTTTATATTTTGCTTTAGTTTCAGCAGTTGAAACCGGTCGAAACAAACAAACAAATGGAATAAACTTATATGTATTATATATAAAAAAGAACTTTTATATATTATTTTTATTTTCATTATTTTCAATAATTTTCTACTAAGATGTTTTAATTTAAAAAATAACTATTGTATAAACTAGGTCTATAATTTGATTGTGTTATTGAATTTCGGTTTTATAAAGAAAAAAATCACCATTATAACTTATAATGAAATAACGGGAAGGCGGGTTCTTAAGGATAAGTGGAGACCGCGCGCAGGATTTCATAGAGTTGGACGTCCCCCTGCCCGTTGGACCAACGATATTATAAGGATTGCTGGACGTAAATGGATGAGAGTGGCAATGGATAGGGGACACTGAAGTGCTTTGGGAAAGGCCTACTTTCAGCAATCAATCGCAGACGGCTAATATAAGTAAATAATATAAAAATTTCTTAGTTTCAGTAGCTTCAAACGTTCCTTGCACCAAAACAATTAAATACTTGTAGGTTACCTTGAATTCTAAGCTGACGTGGTAGGCGCACATTACAAATAAAGTCAAAGCCGCGTCGGGAGCAATCTCAGCCCTCTACCCAATATTAGCTAGAAATAGTAAATTATGTTAATATGTTAACGATATAAATGGAACTATTAATAGAGGAATACCGAGGAAAACATGGCACGATCAAATAAATCAAATAATGAATGTCGACCATGCGAGTAGTCAGAGAAATCGACGCGCGTGCATGACATGATGTATAAATGTTGAGGAATCGAGAGAAATATGTCAGGAAAGTAAAGTGTGGCAGTATATTCTTTCTGCCTACGACGACGGCGTGATGGTTAGTTTGTTAGTTAGTTAGTAAACTAAGCACCGACACCTGATATGCAAAACTGTCATAATAGCGATATTCACTTACGCAGCCCTGATCTGGGTCAATGCAGCTTCGAGTCACATACGGAAACTCCAAATCCTGCAAAATAAGGCTATCCGTTTATTGCTTGGTGCGCCATCATGAACTAGAATCACATAACAGCACATATAATCGAGAATCCCGATGATATATAAATTCATTCATAAATTTGCAGTACATTTTAAAAAGGACTCCCTTCACATCCAAACCCCACAATAAAAGAATTCCCAAATTACGAGCCAAACACCTCCAGCCGCCACAAGCACCCAAAGTCGAACATCCGTCAGAGGAACACTACACCACACAAATCAAGCCCCGTTTAAACTAACAACCCACCAAATTACCTTCCAACAATGTGCCCATCAGACGTAAGAGAACTAGCCAGAAGAGCTGAACCTCTGTAAGCCAGAAGATCTAATTCCAAGTCACAAATCCCATGTTAAGCTTTTATAAGTCGTTTGTAATAATCTCACCTTTTTGCCCAGCGAATATAATGGAAAACCATTCATGTTTTATCGGAGTATATAATCTGATTAAGACCTCTCTCCCATTATTCATTTTGTGTTTTCAATCACAAAACGTCAACCACAAAAAACGGGAAATTTTAAAATGCCTCACCCCACCACATTCGCAAGATGAGATTTTTTCACGGAACGTTACCCCCAATAAATCACAAAAAGAATTATGTTACCCATTTACGGGTGGTCGTTACGCCCTTATCGCGCATAAATATGTAGTGGAAAATCAAACGTCTTTCGAGCCACGCGTTTCCATGGAGATATTCAAAAATATTTTAATGTGTGCCACCACTGAAAAACGCTTTGCTAGTGTAACAGTCTAGGTTTTTTCTAATACAAAATTTAGATTTTACTTTAAAGTGCATTATAAATAACAGATTTTACGTGGTTAATAAAAAAACATTAAAAATAAAACAAAATAAATATGTTTGTTAAATTATGTTAAATTATTAAGATCGTTTGGACATATGGAAAGAATGAATGAAAAAAGAATGGTAAAAAAATTGTATGTTAATGATAAAAATGGAACCAGAAATAGAGAAAGACCGAGGAAAACGTGGCACGATCAAATAAATCAAATATTGAATGTCGGCCATGTGAGGAGTCAGAGAAATCGACGCGCGTGCATGACACGATGTATGAATGTTGAGGAAGCGAGAGAAATATGTCAGGAAAGAAAAGTGTGGCATTACATTCTTTCTGCCTACCCCTTCGGGGAGACGGCGTGATGGTTAGTTAGTTAGTTAGTTAAATAAATATGTATGCAAGATTTTGTAAATTAAATTAAATGTATTAAAAAACAATAATAAGTTAAAGTATTCATTCTATATTCACTCAATTTGTGTTCTGGATTCATATTTAAATAATATTAATTTAAAACAATGCATTTTCACAACACTTTTGTGTACTTTTGTACGGGCCACAGACGCCCTTCCTCGGTGTGTAAATTTTAACAATGAAATAAGAAAAAACCGTTCCTTATACACAAAATGAAAAATGAAACGGGGATGGAGGAATTATATTTAGCGGTAGGATTAATAGTTATTTAGGTTAATTGTTATGCGACAAAAGGAACAAATCAATTATTGGACATTGAGTTAAGTTTATTTGGTTGTTTATTTAAAAAAAAACTAAAGGTTATTATAAAATTATATGTCTATTCATCATCTTCAGCCGTCTGTCATCCACTGCTGAATGTAGGCCTCTCCCAAAGCACACCACCGCCCCTTATCCATTGCGCTCCCATCCATCCATGTCCAGCAATCCTCTTCAGATCGTCGGTCCAGCGGGCAGGGGGACGTCCAACCCTAATCTTGTACGCGGTCTCCACTCCAGAACCCGTCTTCCCCATCGTCTGTCGGTTCTCCGACAGATATGGCCAGCCCACTGCCACTTCAGCCCGCCTATCCGTAGAGAAAAATTAAAAAGACTTAATTTTTATTAAACTAATGATCTTTTCCACAATATTTTTCAATTCAGAAAAGCTTCTATTAGAAAACATTGCATGTGTTATTTCATTCTTAAATGAAAATTACGCGTTTTATTATATTTAGAACTAGTAAAAAAAAAATATCAATATCAGACCACCCTTTCATATTTTACTGTTCTATTGACATCCATGTGGGTCGCATCTATGGGACATTGTAATATTTTAGAGAAATGTATGTATTTGAAAGTATACGCGAACGTGTCCTGTGAGCTAACAATAGGACATGTGCCACTATTTCATTGCTCAATGCAAAATTCTGCATATATCTTCTGCAAATAATATCAGTATTCCGCGCGTGCTCTTTTGATACAAATTCGTTTTGGGAAAATCCTACGTCTTCTACATAAAGCTGTTTTAGAAAATTGCCAAAGAAACTATATACGTAATAGCTTTCGTTGCTTGTACTATTTTAATATACGATAGTACTTTCATATAAAAGTTAACTAGAAAACAAAAGGTATTTTCCTTATAAAGTGAGTAGTCTGCGAAATTTGGCAATTGGCATATTACTCGAGAAAATTTTTGGTAACTGTATACTATACTAACGACCTTCGTTACCGAGTGGTATGTGCTACAATACTGCCACACTGAAGGTCCCAGGTTCGATTCCCGGCGATGGCAATGTGATTGTCACACTGTATTTGGTGTGGTGTAGAATTCATGTGACGATAAAAAAGCGATAGATTAGCTACATATCACAGGTCATGAGAATCAATATAATATTTCGAATGTATACAAATACTTGTAGACAAATACTGGATTTTACTCATTGCGGGTAATTGTTTTTATATAATGATAAATTGTATCTCAATAGAGACGAAGATGTAAATTGTTTTCTGGTAACAGAATGTGGTGGTCGAGGCGCTTACAGGACTTATGACCTGTCAAAGGTTGGGTTAAGCGATCGCTTTATGTTAACAACATTCCCCATTCCGCCCTTCTTACGACCACCACGTCTGACAATTTTTTGGAAGATGTATATATGCTACAATGTTGAGGAACACTTCACATTTTTAGTTCAATCTTCACTAGCGCCATCCATTAAGATTGGGTGTAAGCATTAAGCAGAAAAATCTTTATTAATGCACTTAAATTAATTGAGGTACAATCAATAAAAAAAATTACCCGCAATTGGTAAAATCCAGTATTTATCTACAAGTATTCCCGAATCGATTTCCGATGCGATCATGTTCAGCAGCGGCATCACCAGAGGCAGGTTGGTTCTGCATGTTGGGACATAAAACAGTCTGTGCTAACGCCGTCGATGATAACAATCCGGAACATAAAGATGGATACCCTCCAAGATGGCAGAATTCTCAAAGAATCCCCTGATAACTCTGAAGAAATGGGTAAGTGTGAACCCATCCCTCCGTATCTGTAGACTATTGGTCCCCAGCATGCCCAAGAATAATGCAGTAGGATAAAGCCACGGATAGCTACCAAACTCCCTCATGTTGAGATATCTCAGAAATCTTTTCTGAACCCTCTCTAACATGAGCGAGAATCTCGTATTATTCGATAGTAAGGATTTATTTTAATTTAACGAAATAAGCGATAGTAATAAAAAATATTTATCAAAATTCAAAACATAAACTTAAGGGGATAGCATTTGGGTCAGAACACATTAAAACTTTAATGAATGTTGTCGTAAAGCGAGTAAACCTAACCGTGACCGCGGATCAAAGACATTGTTGTGAATCTTTAATGTCCGGATTTATATCCGTTTTTTTTTATCTTTATATATATATAATACTTCTGTTCATATTGTGAAACTGATTTTGACGAAATTTGTTGTGTGTTTGAGTAGGTCCCTGAATGGCTTAGATTCACAATTAGACCCGGTGGGTGACCGTTAAAACCTTCTAGGAAGTTCATTCCATGTACGGCATGTATCACGTGCGTATTGAATATATAGTTTAACATTTAGTATATAGTTTTTCGTAAATACGAATATCGAAAAAACGTTTGCAGCTAATACCAGGCAAGCCAACTTTCGTGCAGGACAACGTCCGCTCGTTAAGGTATTATCACATGCCTTAGAAAGGTAAAATATAAAGCAAAGTAATATGTTATTACTATAAAATATAATATACTTCCAGAAAGCAAACGTTTTCATCAATATTAATTATTTAATGTGGAGTTAAAAATTAAATTATCGTTCAAGAAACAATAAGAATATTCTTTTAGACTTTTTTGTTTTAAAAAATAACACGTATTTAATTATCAATTAGCGAAATATTATTTATCAAAAACTCTAGTTGTAATAAACTACTCAGAAACGCCCATTCAACAAAAAATGTGAAAATACTATTATTCTTTTTAACATACTTTTAATTACACAAAATTTACCCTTTTCCATTGTTAAGTTCTGTCCCCTGTAAGCATTTTAATTTAAATTTACATCATTGTTTTTTTATATCGTTAACCTGATAAATAATGTAATAATACCCAAAAAAATATGTCGATATATTAAATTATTAAAAAGTTATTCACTTCATCAAAAATGACGACGACGAATGACGACCTTCGTGGCAGAGTGGTATAAGATTTTACGGCCATTTTGAAGGTCCCGGGTTTAATTCCCGGCAACGGCAGTGTGATTGTCACAGTCAGGTGTAGAATTCACGTGATATTAAAATGCCGATAGACCAGCTACATATCACATCTCATGAGAATCAATATACTAAACTAAAAACAAATTGTATACAGTAATTGGGTTCAATCAATCTGTTGTTTACAAAACAAAAATAAATATAAGGATTTAAAGTTTATTTATTAAATTAAGTTGTGTAAAACTAGACGCTTAAGTTAAATTAATATGAATCTATTGATATGTAATAAATGAAGGTCAAATCGAGTATTAAGAAGAAAGGTTGCATAACGACGCCGGCGCGCCCCGACGCAGCAATTTGCCAAGTTCACCTTCGCCATAACGTCTTACCATTAATTTAAGCGAATCCAATGTATATAAAAATATGTATTGTATATTTTCAATAGATTTTGCGTACGTTCGTGCGATTCTTAATCCAATAAAACTTTTCACACAAATTTTCTTCAGTGCTAAATTTCACTTGTAACCCCAGCGAACGGTCTTCTTTTATTATCAGAAATTGGATTTTTCTTTAACTACTTCTTTTATGGCGCAAAAGAAAAGCCACGAAATCGAAAGTCTTTTAGATTGGATCGCGTCTAGCTGGGATAGAACCCACCTTACGTTAAATGCTTGCTTGAATGAGGTATTCGCGGCTACTGCCAAGCATGTGTCTTATAATTAATACCATTGTTATATTCAACAACTCCAAAAATCTTACGTTATAATACGTGAATGTAAAAACTTACTAATAATGAAATATATTCAACACGTTAATATCTTAAAATTATAATGTTGTAGATGAAAACACAATACCCTAATATATATTTTTTAATTGTATCGAACAAGAATTTATCAATCAAAGCGAAAATGGCCGTTCACAATGGAGTTCTGGTCCCAACCCTTATGTATGGAAGCGAAGCATGGAACTGGCAGAAGAAAGATGAGAGCAGAATAAATGCGATAGAGATGAGGTCCCTAAGACGTATGTGTGGTAGAACGATGTACGACAGAATCTCAAATGCCGATATTAGGAAGGAATGTAGAGCGAAAGAAGGTATTATGAACAAAATTATGAAAGGTTCGCTGCGTTGGTTCGGACATATGGAGCGCATGGGTGAAGAAAGAATGGTTAAAAAAGTATACGATAACGATGAAAGTGGAATAAGGAGTCGAGGTAGACCGAGGAAAACATGGTATGACCAAATTAATCAAATATTAAAGGTTGGTCATGTCAGAAGCCGGAAGAATCGACGTGCGTGTATGACTCGATGTATGAATGTGGAGAAAGCTAGAGAGATGTGCCAGGATAGAGTAGTGTGGCGGTCCATTCTCTCTGCCTACCCCTGCGGGGAAACGGCGTGATGGTTTGTTGTTGTTGTTATTGTTTCTTGAACAATTATGTAAATCTCCATATTAAATAATTGATACGAATGAAAACGTCCGTTTTCAAGAAGTTTTGTTATGTTTTATGTGAATGACATGTTTCGCCTTTTACATAAAAATTAATAAAACTTCAGCAGACGTTTATATTCGTATTATAATAAATAAATGTGCGTTTATAAATTAATATACTTCCCACATAAAAATATTCCGTACGTTCCATCCGCTTTAGGCAGCTCACTGCTAAATTCTGATCGTGTTGGGTATCAATCTATGGACAAAAAGTTGACAGCAAGCTATCAAAACCGGTCAAGACTATAAGAATAACTGGAATTAAACAAAATATTATATTTTATCTGGGAAGCATGTTTACAAGAGACGAAAAAAATGGAGAAAGACATCGAAAGAAGGGTTGGTGCTGGGAATAAAACAAATGGCGCACTCAAAGTCATTTCTGCAAATAGAAATATATCCACAGAAGCAAAAATGGCAGTACACAATGGAGTTCTAGTGCCAACCCTCATGTATGGAAGTGAAGCTTGGAGCTGGCAAAAGAAGGATGAAAGCAGGATAAACGCCGTAGAAATGATATCACTAAAAATAATGTGCGGGAAAACGTTTTATGATAGAATACCGAACGATGAAATAAGAGAGAAATGTAAGGCAGATGACTGCATCATGAATAAAATTAAAAAAGGATCCCTGAGATAGTTTGGACATATGGAACGAATGGATGAGAGAATAATGGTTAAAAAGTTGTACACAAGCAGCGTGAGTGGAAAAAGAAGCCGAGAACGACCGAGGAAAACATGGCATGACCAAATTAATCAATTACTAAAAGGCGGCCACATTCGAAGTCGGAATAATCGACGTGCGTGCATGGTACGATGTATGAATGTAGAGGAAGCCCGAGAGGTATGCCAGGACAGAGCATTGTAACGATCCATCCTCTCAGCCTACCCCTCCGGGGAAATGGCGTGATGGTTAGTTAGTTAGTTAGTTAGTTAGTTTTTAAAGATTATTTTTTCATTATTTAAACTTGTATCAAGAAATTCTATAACTAGTAAATATATAATAGCTTTACTACGGTTATTATTGCATTATCGAAGTGAGTAATTTAATTACATCTTTAAATTAAAATACTTCGTTTTATGTATCACAATTGTATTTTTATTTTTCGCGACAGCTGTTTCATGTTCTTATAAATAGTAACTAATCGTTATTTTAATTAAAATAATTAGGTAACTTACTCATCTCCAGCAAGAACTTTAAAATGATATCAAAGAAATTATTCAAATTGACATAGGAACAAATACACATAAAGATTCGAAAAAATCACGAAAATTTGACATTTGATATATTATTGTAACACCTGATAATGTCAACATAGGTTGACGAAATAGCTGTCGCGAAAAATAAAAATACAATTATGATTCTTTAAAAAAAGTTTTTTAATTTAATAATTTATAATGTTAAAGTATCATAGTGTTTCGGCCAAAACAATGGACTATTTAATTACATTTTGGATATTAGCCAAATAAAACGAAACTCTTAAACCATAATGATAAATCACTTTAAAAAACATGTTTACACTTAAAAATATTGTATTTTCACAAACGACCTTCCTCGTTGATTTTTTTGTTAATATTTATTAAAATAATTTTACACTGAGGAAGGACACTCCGAAACATATTTGTTATAATTGCAAAAGAATTTGTGAAAATTCAAAATCTACAATACAAAGTGGTGTCGAATATAGAAGAAATATGTAATATAGATCTATGATATTGTTTATACATATAGGCCTATACTGACATATAGTATTGAGACCAGAGTGGATACCACTAGAACGAAGGCTAAAGTACGGGTGGCAGAGATGAAGACGCTGAGGATGATAGCAGGAAGGACTATTCGAGATAGGGTGAGGAACACGGCCATCCGCGAGATTTGCAAGGTGGAGGATGTCGTGAGATGGGGCAGACAACGCAGAAGATACTGGAATGCGCACGTGCAGAGGATGGATCCCACCAGAATCCCACACGCTGTGGCGCATCAGATTCCTGCCGGCTGCCGTCCCCCCGGAAGACCACCGAAGAGATGGAGAGATAGTTGGGAGTCAACCTCCCAAGAGAGGCCAGCCTGATTTCAGGAACGGACCAAAGGTCTATAAGGAGAAGAAGAAGAAGAAGTATATAAATAGTAACCAGCTTTTATAATATTCGCATCACAAACAGAATATTTTTATGCAATCTAATTACCGTATATTTAATGTACGTACACGAAAATAAAACGATGACCGCATACAAAATAAGAAATCATAAAGAGAATTTTCATTAACAAATTAGTATGCCACTGATATAGTATATTATGCGAAAATATTATGAAATATAAATAATTCATAAGCGGCTTACATTTTTTTAATTTGCTTTAACACGTTTACCTCCAAGGTATAATGTGGCATCGTGGTTGGTATTCTGCTGGTAGATACAGACCGCGAGTTATCTCGTTTACTGCAACACCTCGTGGTTGGTATTTTGCTGGTAGATATAGACCCCGAGTTATCTCGTTTTTATATAAAATATGATTTAATTAATTAATAAAATTAATTAATAAACTAAAAATTAAGAAAACGATTTGTTAATTGCCATATTAGAAGATCTGCAAAATTAAACGTGTGTAGGACATACTATATCATAACAAATGATAATTAATAGGATTGTTACGAATAAAAAGGTCTGTTCTAGAAGTGTTATTATATTTGATGGGAATGACATGTTTTGCATAACTAAGGCATTATCAAATGTCCAATACACATCAACAAGACATTCACATAAAATTTATTAATTCATCTTATTCGTATTAATTGCAATTAAATAAATTGTTTACAGGGAAAATATATCATTCCCATAAAATACAATAAAACTTCTAAAAAACAGTTTACATTCGTATAAATTAAATTGAGTGCCGCATCAGTAAAAGTGTGACAGTCCATTCTTTCTGCCTACCCTTTCGGGGAGACGGCGTGATGGTTAGTTAGTTAGTTAGTTTTAAATTAAATTGTTCTCCCTGTGACAAAGGTATCGAAACATGTCGAGAAAATGAACAAAAAGCGGAATAAAATTTAATTCATAGAAAATGCATATGAATGCTTTGGGATAGACGTCTACTTAAGATATGCCATTTATAAAAAGACGCCAATATACATTTATTATATTTTGCAAGATTACGAAATAAAAAAATTAATACATTGATTGGGATCTAGAACAGATATTATCAAAATAATCTTCTGTCTACAAGAATTTGTATACATTCAAAATGTTGTATAAAATAATTGGTCCAAGTAGGCATAAAATTGGAGAGACATCTCCAGGCGAAATCTAGTACTATATGATTTGCAGAGACTTTCACAGTACATTAATAAAGGTTTTCTGCTTAATGCTTTCCGATCTTAATAGATGACGCTAGTGTAGAGTGAACTTAAAAATGTAAAGAAAGGCGTGGAATCCTACCATATATACATGTTCCAAAATTTGTCAGACGTGGTGGTCATAAAAAAAGGGGAATGGGGAATGTTGTTAAACATAAAGCGATCGCTCAACCCAACCAATGACAGGTCATAAGTCCTGTAAGCGCCTCGGCCACCACATTCTGTTCACAGAAAAACAATTTACATCTTCGTCTCTATTGAGATACAATTAATCCTTATAAAAAAATTATCTTGGCAGTCAAAGTGTTAAGTGCTTGGCAGGCATTTGAATTCATAATGTAATCTAATTGAACAATTAATAAATCTATTTACGACATTTCTACGTTCAAATGCAAATTATTCAAATCTAAAGTTAAAAATATATTTCCGTAATAATTTAGATAAATCATATTTTTTTAATGTTTCAAAATTGAGATAAAATATTTCCCGCTGTCGTATTTTATATTCTGAATTTAAAATTAAATAAATTATGACATGGGGTATATTTATCCGAAATTTACGATGTTTAAATATTATATCAAATAAGCGTACGTAGTTAACCTAAATCGTAAAAGATCTAACTGAATTTTGAATCATGTGAAAGGATTTCGCTTTAAAAATTAATAAATATTGTTATCCTTATGTGAAAGTTTCAAAACGAAAATTCTGTGAGACATATTTACGTTTAAAGACGTTTTTTTTTATTATTTTTTGTAAGTTAATTTAAAGAAGAGCTTTCTTTTGCTTTTTCTGCAGGATTTTTCTTCAGGTGGCTCTAAGTCTGCCTCGCTTTCTCGCACCACCCACAGGAAACCAGTCCAGTGCACCCTGAGCGATACCGGGTGGGTTCCATCTCAGGGTGTGACCGATACATTTGCATGTGCCCAAAAGAAATTCTAATTAGCCTTTCTTTTGCCATAACCCAGAGAACGGCTTTTGACACTATTTGGAGCCAAAAGGTCTGAAATATTGAGCGGAGGCACCTGTTTATAAACACCTGGAGTTTTACAAAAACGCCCTTGGTAAATTTCAGATCAATACTCGCATTTGTATAGCAGTACGCTTTACTGATAAATTACAAGTTTAATCTCCCTTTGGTTTCCTTATTAAATAGCGCATGTCCAATGTTTTGAAAGAATATTTTAATGAAAAACATTAATTTTAAAATGTGCACTTCATTTTCGGAGAACAAATCCATTTTTACTTTTCACTCCATACAGAAGTTCTCCTATCTTGTACAAATATTATTATGACCGACATTGTTGACGTCATTAACATCTGTTTGTCGATGATAGTTTTACACTGACAAATGAATTGTGGCAAAAAAATTAATTATTTTTACATTATATAGTACACTCCCGATTTTCCGGGATGGATGGTAAAAAAATCATCCCGTGTTATCGATTTCCCGGTTAATCTGAATACGTGAAATATATCGGATATTGTGTCTCTGTTTTAAGCGCCTCAACCTTCCAGAAGTCGCATTGAAATCACTTTGTAATTTCAATTCATTACAAAAATGTTTGATTAATGACAATGTTTTATGAATATGAACTACGCTGCGGGTGCTTTATGACACGACTATAGAGCCACAAACATATAGGTGGTTCAGAATATTAATGGATCAAGTCCATCGATCCTGATTCTGAGATAATTAGACCTAAAGTTGAAAGACTTTTGTAAAATCCAGGGATGTTTTCATTGCAAACACTTAATTTATTTTGAGAGAACATGAATCAATTAAAATTAATAGACAAAAAAATAAGATACACAAAGGCTCTTTTAATATTAAAAGTACAAATAAAAGAAAATAAAATGGAGATGATTCACTATTATTTTGAAATTTTCCCTTACGCAAATGAAATACATTTAAACAAAATCAAAATAGAGCAACATTAGGTAAAATACAATATTAATCGTAAATAACTTCATCGTTTTCAAAACCTTCCTCACTTTGGCCATGGTCACTTGGTTCTTACTTCCTGGTTTTCATTTGTCACTGAATTTAGACTTGTTTTCTTCAAACACCTGTATAAACGCCCAACACTAATTTGTAAAGTCTCATGCACTGGACGAACTAAGGTCTTCACCAAACTCATTTTTAGCAATCAACAGTCAAAATAATATTCCTCTGATGATGAACAAGCTGTTAAATTGGCCATGATTCACAAATATTCTGAAAGGTTTCAAATGTTGATCTCTAATCAATAGTAGTATTGTCATTTTTGGAGAAAATCGAAAAGCTACTATTCTCAACATAGAAATCTGTTTTATCTACCTGTAGAAAAATTTCACTCCAAATTTATAAAATTTGGACTAGATCCATTAATATTCTGACCCACCCATATGTTCGTGGTGGCGCAAATGTGAATTAAACGCCCAATGCCATTGTGACATATTTGAGTTGTGTTGGCATTATAAGTACTACTGTGTAATATTTCTGCTCTTAAAAATGTTTTTTCAATGACTCAAGTGTCCCGGATAATCCGTTTTCCGGTTAACCCGATCCCGGAAAATCGGAAGTGTACTGTATAATAAAATCAACAGTTCGCTACCTCTCATAATCAAGCCATCCCCTTACTTCTTATTCTTCTCACACTTCCTTTCATTTACGAAAATAACAATACTTTTCGCTATATTGCGACCACACTATTGTATCATATCACTGCCGCTCTGAAATAACGTTCCTTAATGTTGAGCATTATCAATGTTTCATATAATCGAGTTACAATTATATTCCAAATACCTATCTGTTTAATTAATCTTTATACAGAAGAACGTCGTTTATCCGGACTAATTGGGACCGAAAGTATTCCGGATACCCATTATTTCGGATAATCAAACAGGCGCTAATTCTTTTAGAAAATAAGGTGTAAATCGATTTTTTTCGGCTCATTTATTGATTATAAAATTACAAATTTAACTGCAAAAACAAGTATGTACATGTACATAAAAAGACTTGTATTACTCTACAGTCACCAAAATCACCCTGTATAAAACAATCATCCGAACAGTAGTGACCTATGGGTGTGAGGCGTGGACAATGACAGCGAAATCTGCAGAGCGACTGGATACTTTTGAGAGAAGGGTGCTGCGCAGAATTCTGGGGCCTGTGAATGACGGTGAAGGCTGGAGAGTGCGGCATAATGACGAGCTGTACAATATTTACAAAGCTCCCAGTCTCTCCACACAGGTCAGACTGAATAGACTGAGATGGGCCGGTCACGTGCAGAGGATGCCGTCATCGCGAACCCCAAAAAGATTGCTGGAGTGGCACCCAGGTGGTAGAAGACCAATTGGATGACCAAGGCTGCGATGGGAGGATGAAGTTGGGAGAGATGGAACAAGATTGTTAAGAGTGTCAGATTGGAGGGTCGAAGCGGAGGACAGGAGGAGTTGGAGGCAAAGAATACTGGAGGCTAAGGCTCGATATGGGCTGTAGGGCCATCGAAGAAGAAGAATTACTCTACAGTACTGGAAGAATAATCAGAGATTTTTTAACAAGAACAGAACGCTTATCATCTCGGCTTGTCCAGATAATCGACGTTCCGGTTGACTGACGTCCGGATAAACGACGTTCTACTATATAATTCTTCTGTACGGGCGAATGTAATGGCTGGGCCGATTTTGATGCATTTTTTGTGTCTTTGAGTGGGTCCCGGATGCTTTAGTTTCACAATTGGACCCGGTAGGTGATTGTTAAACCCTTCTGGGAAGTTCATGAATAATTGACCTTCTTAGAATAATTAATAGTTATGTTTGTTTGTAATAGATGGCGCTAATGTCAAATTCTCCGTTAAAGCATGCGGAAATTTAAATCTACGCCACGCTACAACGCAAGTGTAGATTTATAATTATATTCGGTGTGTTTCGATGTATGGAATGTATCACAATCGCGTGCGTATTGAGTGTATATTTAATTTAAATATATTAAAATAACGTCTTAAACAAAGTGCAAACTGCATGTGTAAAGTGCAGTGTTGAAGTGAATATCTTATATGATCTTCCATAAATTACAATAATATACATGTGCATTCAATGACAATCAATCTAACGTGTAACATTTTATTTTCGGTTAGTTATATAGAAAGAACAATGCAACGTGGTGCATCAACTAACATTAAGATAAAAACAAACAAACTTTTTTGAAATGTCAAATCTCATTGAGTATATAGATTATCGAAAATTCGAATATTGAAAAAACATTTGCTGAACCAGCTAATAGCAGACAAGCCAACGTTTGGGCAGGACAACTTCTATTAGGTCCGCTAGTACATTATAAAATATAAGAAAAAATCCAAACAAATGCTCTCAAGTTAAAAATAAACCAAAAAATTGCGTTAATCCAAAAAATACGATTCTCTTTATGTACGCCTATGTTTTCTCTGGGGTTGATTTTCCAGCATGTTTTTCTATTCAAAGTCTCCACTTTACTTTCATTATGTAATATATGATCACTCACTTATTCCCGGCTTTTACACGATTTACAGAACGCTCATCATACCCTTTGGGATCATACCTTCACATAGTTGTCATACTTATTTTATTAAATTGAATTTCAAAAACCTTTTTATAATTGTAATTATTTAGTTCAATATCTTCCTTGCATCATTGCATCCGATTCAAATCGATATAAAAGATTAT
The DNA here is from genome assembly GCA_022606425.2 of Lepidostoma basale. NCBI lineage: Eukaryota > Metazoa > Arthropoda > Insecta > Trichoptera > Lepidostomatidae > Lepidostoma > Lepidostoma basale. The sequence continues at coordinate 1,287,016 of JAHDVF020000113.1, read as the reverse complement.
TGGATTTTCATGACATGTGATAGGTAGCTTATATATCGCCATTTTATTGTCACGTGAATTTTACATCGAAAACAGCGTTACAATCACACAGCCGAGAATCGAACCTTTGGTGTGGCAGTCGTATAACGGCCCCGAAGTTCATCACAAATCGATTATTCAGTAAAAAAAAAACTAAATCCCATCGCTCGTGAATATAAATTGATAAAGCACTTGAATATATGTACGGAAGAGAAGCATGGAACTGGCAAAAAAAGGATGAAAGTAGAATAAATGCAGTAGAAATGAGAACTCTTAGACGAATGTGTGCATACTCCGTGTATGATAGAGTGTTGAATGAAAATATAAGAAGTGAATGTGGTGCGAATGATGGTGTTATGAACAAAATAATGAAAGGATCATTAAGATGGTTTGGACATATGAAATGAATGAATAATGAAAGAATGGTAAAAAAAAGTATATGATAACGATGTACATGGAACCAGAAACAGAGGAAGACCGAGGAAAACGGGACACGATAAAATCAATCAAATATTGAATGTCGGCCATGTGAGGATTCAGAAATCGACGCGCGTGCATGACACGATGTATGAATGTTGAGGAACGAGAGAAATATGTCAGGAAAGAAAAGTGTGGCAGTCCATTCTTTCTAGTTAGTTAGTTAGCACTAAAATGTAATAATGGAGGGAAGTCGTAGCACTTACCACTTTACCACCACATAAAGTACGTAATAATCGATTATTCGATTAACAAAAATACTGAATCCCATCACTAGTGAATATTAGTACTCACTAAAATAATAGAGGGAAGTCTTTAGTCCGTGAAATGTGTGGCAGGCAGATTGTGAGCCATCGGCCAGTATAATTTTCCTGTAAAGAGTCTTAGCTTCCTTCCCTAATGCTGCATTCGGCTTCCGCTAATCCCCCTTTGTTGTTCCCGTGACAAAAGAAGATTTTCCCTTCATCCCCTAGGTTTAATACACTTTTTTCGATTGCTCAAAGTATCTTGTATCTAAACCAGCAGAAAAGTTATATTTTAGATTAACTATTAAGATATTAACTCTCCATTTTTCTAAGGAAAATAATATTTAAAAATTTAATAGAAGACTTTTTTAATACTTTGTTTAACAACCACTGTATTATGAGTAAGTAGCGCAAACCGGTTTCACTCTATAGCGAACTTCTTCAGGGCTATACACAGACTGTTTTGTAAAGCCCTGAGGAAGCTTGCTACAGAGTGAAACTGGTTGGACCTACTCACTAATAATAAAGTGTTTTTTTACGAAGTATTAAAAAAAAATTAATTCAATTTTGAAACTCTCAGAGAGAGAACTTAATACAAATACTAAAATACTAAAATAAGAGTAAACGGAGAACTGTCCAAACCCATAAAAACTTTAACAGGGATAAGACAAGGAGACAGTTTGAGCCCATTTCTTTTCAATGATGAAATAATAGGAGATATCACATCACTTGGTTTGGGATACTACATAGGAAAGGATGTAGTGAGCGTCATATGCTACGCGGACGATGTTGCACTGATATCAGAGTCGGAAGACGAACTGCAAAGACTTTTAATATGATGATCTCAGTTGAAAAAACCAAAACCATGACATTCTCAAAAGAACCCTTAGGATGCAGGTTATCCTTAAATGGGAGAATGATGGAACAGGTTGCAATGTTTAGATATCTGGGAGTGGATCTGCTCAGTCAAAAGATCTTGTCAGTGAAACAATAGGACAAGTCAACAAGGCTTCGGCGGTATCATGTTGTCTCAAGGATATAATATGGAAAAACAAGTATATAGAACTGACAGTAAGGTCAGAATATATAAAACCTGCGTAGGGCCGATATTGACATATAGCATTGAGACCAGAACGGATACCACAAGAACGAAGGCTAAAGTACGGGTGGCAGAGATGAGGACCCTGAGGATGATAGCAGGAAAGACTATTCGCGATAGAGTGAGGAATTCGGCCATCCGCGAGATCTGTCGTGAGATGTGGCAAGGGTCTATAAGGGGAAGAAGAAGAAGAATTTTTAAATATTTCAAACCACCAAGTATGTGCTACTTACTAAAGTTCTAAAGAATATTTCATTAAAATCAAAGACCGAGGAAAACGTGGAACGATCAAAGAAATCAAATATTGAATGTCGGACATGTGAGGAGTCAGAGAAATCGACGCGCGTGCATGACACGATGTATGAATGTTGAGGAAGTGAGAGAAATATTTCAGGAAAGAAAAGTGTGGCAGTCCATTATTTCTGCCTACCCCTTCGGGGAGACGGCGTGATGGTTAGTTAGTTAGTTAGTTATCATTTGTTTTAATCATTACGGAATTTAAATATGATATGTTAAATTCAGAAATAATGAAAACAAAAGAACCATTTTTTCAAACGTTATATATAAATATGCAAGCTATAATAAAATTTAAAATCCATTGTATTGAATATGAATCTTCTTGAATACCTGTAATTTTACATATATATTTGAAGGTTATTTTTGTATAGAATCATGTTTACCACCCCTTATCTGTATGTTTATAAAGAACTCGGTTTGCAATAGTGTCACCAGTCTGTCGATGCCAGCGAGCCTGACGAAATCGGTCGCTATCGAAATAAAGACAAGAGTGGAAGTAGTTAAAAAACTTCGTTTTATTTAATTATTATAATGAAAGGATGACTGCGTTGGTTTGGACATACATATGGAACGCATGGATAAAGAAAGAATGATTAAGAAACTATACGTCAACGATATGAATAGAGAACGGAGTCATATGATAAACATGGCATGACCAAATTTATCAAATTTTATAGGTCGCCCATGTTAGAAGTCGGAAGAATCGACTTCCGTGTATGACTCGCTGTATGAATGTGGAGAAAGCTAACGAGGTATGTCAGAATAGAGTAGTGTGGCGGTCCATTCTCTCTGCCTACCTTTCCAGGAAAACGGAGTGATGGTTTATACGTTTGTTTCGTTTAAAAAAAATTACGTTGTCTTAAATCTTATCCTAAATTATGTATTCTAAATCTTCTTCTTCTTCTTCTTCTTTTGATAGATCTGACGATCTGTGACACAGAAATCATATCTCGTCGGATGATGAGATCCAGCTGTCCCTCCATCTCTTAGGCGGTCTTCCAGGTGGGCGGTGTCCGGAAGGGATTTCATAGGCGGCTGTATACGCGAGTCTGTCACCATTCATTCGGGCTACATGGTCCCTCCAGTATCTTCTTCTGGATCTACTCCACTGAACGATATCCTCTATTTCGCAGGTTTTCCTTATGTCTGCGTTGCGGACACGATCTCGGAGGGTTTTTCCAGTAATTGATCTTAGGACCTTCATCTCCGATGTTCTAAGTAGTCCCTTGGTTCGCACAGTGTCAGCCCGCGTCTCTACAGCGTACGTCATGATGGGTCGCACGCATGTTTTGTATATTCTGATCTTGCTGTCGATACGCATGTGCTTGTTTTTCCAGACTAGATTCTTCAGGCATCCTGACACGATGCCTGTGTGTGCTGACACGTGTCAGGATGCCTGAAGAATCTGTATTCTAAATATGTTTACAAAATTATCTCATTAGAGATATTTTACCTGGATGATTTTAAGGACGATCATTTATTTACATACGTGCTTAATTTGAAATGCTTTCAAATTAGGGGAGGAAAATTAAATGATGATATTGCGCAAGGATTCGTGGAAAATCCGAAATTTGTTATAGCTTTCCATCATTTTCTTTTCCATATCTGGCAAAGAGTGGCGTACCTAGGGTCAACCAGTAAGGCAAGCCAAGGAATTATTAATAAATATTCGTTAAGAAATTACATATTCGTTCTTTTCATAACATTTCTGCACCTAACGTAAATGACACAGATAACATTCTGACAATAGAAATGAAGTTCGTGACACATCGAATAGTAACATACTTCAGAGTGATATAGCCCGGCTTCACATCCATACAAAAATTGTAGATATCTTCTGGTATATATGCACCTAGCTATATAATTACAAGCTAAAAATACGTAAGTGCGACAAGGACCCTTTTACATTTTGCAAGCCCAATATGAAGCCCATCGAAAACATGAAACAAAACATGTGGACGTCGGCGATTTCGCGGGCATCTCACCTACGGTACGTATGAGTGAAATAAAATACGGCGCGTATGAGTGGAACAAAACATACATTTAGGTAAATTCTGCACACTAAGTCATTTCCAACGCAGCGAATTAAATCGCTTTAACTCGCGCGAAAATTCAAAATATTATTTTATTCGTAGACGGCTCAAACGCGCAATAAACGTCGTTTTATTATAGATTTTTTAAGACAAGCCCGGCTTTTCGGCTTGTATGGAAGTACCGCCACTGCTGGCAAAGTGTATTTACCTACGAAAATTTATATTTTATTCCTGTATTTTGTTATACATTTACTTTAGTACTCAGATGAATTGATGGCAATATTATTTAAAACGAGAGAAAATTTACTTTGCGCTTGAAGTCAAATTTACTTATGTAAGAACAATTGTTTTATTTTGCGTATCAGACATATTCTCATTTATTTTATTTAATTGGCTCAGCTAGAAATACTAATTTAATAAATTAAACTTTAACGATAACACATAATTTTTCGCCTTGCTAAAACCTTATGAAATATCTTTTTGATTTTATGCCTTAGTGAACAAAACGCAAAACACGTCATTCCCATTATTCTTCTTCTTCAAGTGCCCTGTCGGGTCCCCCCAACGTTGTCGATCACATCTGCGAAACTGTCCCTGTCCTGCGCGGCTCGGAACAGCTCCTCCACACTTCGGATGCCGATCCACTCCCTCACGTTTCGCAGCCAGGACATTTGTCTCCTACCGGGCCCTCAATTTTCTTGTTTCATCATACATTGTTTTTTCGCACCTTATTCTTAGTGACCTCATTTCAACGGCATTTATCCTACTTTCATCCTTCTTCTGACAACTCCAAGCTTTACTTCCATACATAAGGCCACATTCGAAGTCGGAAAAATCGACCCGCTTCAATATTTCTAGTTTTTTATACAACAGGTCGTTTAACCCAAATTACTGTATACATTTTTTTTTAGCTATTATATTGATTCTCGTGACATGTGATAGGTAGCTAATCTATCGCCATTTTGATGTCGCGTGAATTCTACACCAGACCAAAGAGAGTGTATCAATCACACTGCCATCGCCGGGAATCGAACCCGGGATCTTAAGTGTGTCCAGTCCTAGCTCTTACTTCTCTTCCACGAACGAAATTGCACTAGTAAAAAACAACGCGTCCGCTAACGCAACCGTATAAGGTCGAAACAGCTGTCTTTTGAATTTTAATTGTGTATGCGGTTCTCGTTCGCTTCTTCTTCCTCGGACAAGTTCCCCCTCAATTTGCCCTTCAATTTTCCCCTCCAATATCAGTTGGAGAAGGTGGTACTTTTCCTCGATAGTTAATAATAGTTTCCCGTCAACCCTAGCTCGCCTCAGGACTTCGGTATCGGTAACCATGTCTGTCCAGAGAATTCTGAGCATTCGGCGATGGAGCCACACTTCAAATGCTTCCAGTCTGTTCATTGAGTTGACTTTCAAGGTCCAAGTTTCACATCCATACAATAAAACACACCATTATCTGGCGCAGTTTCAAGTTTATGCTATCATTGCAGAAGAGTGATTTCATTTTATTAAACGTAGCTCTTGCTGCCTCAATTCTGCATTTTATCTCTACATCTGGGTCAAGAGATTGCGTTAGTATGCTGCCGAGGTATTTAAAATTTTCCACCCTTTCAGCGTGACGGCCGATCAAATGCAATATTTCACATTCCCATTAAATATAACAAAACTTCAATTAAACTAACTTCTAATTCATATTAACTTCGTAGCTATTATAAACGCAGATATTCAAGAGTAACAGAATATAGTTCTTTAGTTCTTGGTACTTCCATATCTAGTGGATTCCTCCGCTATAAACCTACCCGAGATAATTCTATTATTCAGATTCGTTTTTTTAGGCATACGAGTATAATCATAATTGTGACACTGAAGACTATTTATATTTATGAACACGTTAATAAATTTATTAATTTATCCAAAGGTTATCTTAAGTTTCAATCCTAGGGATTAGTTTGCAATCATTAACATCGTTGCTGGTTTTTGGCTGGTCATGGCCTTTTTAATGTAGTAATTTCCCATTGCTCTCCACATTTTTGTATTTTGGATCTATAACTATAAACAATCGCAATTGAGTTCAAATAACCTGTAACGTAATGATTCGCGTGACACTTGATAGATAGCTAGTCTATTGCCATTTTTGTCAGTGTTTTTTTAAAACTTGCCGGGAATCGAACCTGGGACCTTTGGTGTGGCAGTAATAGCTGTTGCCACTCTGCCACGACGATTGTACACAGGTATTGTTGTATAAAGTCGTACAGAAAACAAAGTATATGACAGAAATGATCATAAATCAAACATAAACAAAAACCGGTATGAAACAAAACCTTTTTTATATTTCTGTTATTTTCTCTGACTGGCATTGTTCCCTAGCAGGCGTCTCCGGTAAAATGTTATTTAATTAACATAATTCAACAAAGCATTTTTGGTTAGTCTCACAACATCCGCTCCAGAGAACTTGTGCGTCCATAAACCAGTCATTCTTGATTGTACAGGTGGACGATATACCTGTATTAGGAAAACTTATTTCTCAAGAGACTTCAAATTTACTTGTCCGCATTTTCCTCTAACTTGAAAAATCATACGCTCTGATGTGCCACCAAGTTTTGTACTTGTTTTTATTACTTCAATAATAAAGTGAGAAAATAATGTTTATGTAAACGACGTAAACGGAACCAGAAATAGAGGAAAACCGAGGATGTTGTAGCACGTTCAAATCGATCAAATTTTAATACGTTGGAATGTAATCTCGGGAATATTTTGTCTAGAAAAAAATTGTCGATGCCATTTTAACGTGAAATATTTAATTTTTAATTAACTTTAGGCGTTAACACTATGGAATTCTATAATTACATTTTATTAAAGGTTAAATTAACGTGTAGAATTCCACTGTAATTGAATAAACAACGCTTTTTTTCAATTAGAATTACATTAAAATATAATATTTGTCTAGCAATTAAAACGCCGTTTTTTTAAATTTCGAGTTTATTATTTTCGATGAATTTATAAAACCTAAAAGAACACAAAAGTGAAAAAGGATTGCTTTATTTATATAAAAAATCTCTTATGAAATATCTATGAAAATATACATTAAAAAAGGATTAATGCGAATGAATACTTTGTATGCTGAATACAAATGAAAACGTGTGTTCTCTATAAGTTTAAATATAATTTATGGGAATGACATGTTTCGTTCAAATAATATATGATATTAGTTCTCAGTTTGATGCTTTAGTGTTTCGCATTGCGGTGTACAAACGGATAGACGATAGAATGGCTTCTTTTCGTACGTTTTAATGACATATCAATAAAATAAAAAGTACTCGGCATAACCGCCAGTATTAAAATATTTTATTAAACTTCACTCTCTCTCCACTTCATTACATTTGGTACATAGATATAAACATGAAGTACCGTATCAAAGATGTAATTTCAACGTTACAGTTTTATATTCAAATGCTTTATGTAAGAACTATAATATTTTTGCAATATAATTCGTTTTACAGCATTATGATATCAAATATAGAACACGATCATTAGCGGTGTTTTATAAAAAAAATAAAGGCGACCAACATCTACAATGAAACTTTTTTGTGGTTTTATAGAAATTGGCTGGCAATTATTATTTTGACCATCGACGACTCTTAGGGGTACTATTTTATAATTCTGCAAAATCCCATCCCGAAGTCAATTTCCCGTGTCATCTGCTCTAATTGTTAGTTATTTCAATACAGAAATGAATTTCATTATAATTAGTAACACCCTTGAGCTAAATAACAACCAGAATAATATTAAAAGAACCAATAAAGAAAACACTTTTAGAAACTAATGATTTTATTGAAATCTCTTGATAGAAGTTAACATTAAATTATAATTAATTTAAACAAAGTTTTAAATAACTACATCCACTTTTGTCTTTATTTCGTTTTATCAAGCTGCCTGGTATTGACAGACTGATCTGACTATTCTTCTTCTTTTTTCAGTGCCGTGTCAGGTCCCCCCAACATTTCGAACAGGTTCTGAACTCTTGTTATTCCTGTCCACTATTTTTCGCCATAGTGATTCCTGGGAAAAGGTGACCAGAGTGGTTTCCCGTTGCCTTCTCTAGGGGATTTTTCTGTCGGGGTTACCTTCCCTTAGCTGATTGGATCTGGATTGGAGGCGCCAGAAACTCGCCTTTCATCCCCTCGTAATCTGCTGTGATCACACGGTTATGAGTGTGACCCCATTGCCCGGGGTTCGCGACAGGGACGCTAACGAGTTGGACTAGTCAGTAGTGTTGCCGGTGGAATGCAACTGGGCGTTTCGCAGCATTTTATAGAATCACACCCTCCAGCAGGATGTGTCTCGCCGCGACCCTACTGACAATTCGAACCCCTATTAAAATAATTTATTGACTATTAATTTTTTTTTTCAGATCGCAAATATGTCAATGTCAATAAGGCGGCGCTATTACTGTTAGTGATAATAGTTTATATACGAAGACCGCTACACTGACCAAAAATATCCACATCCGATACCATATAATTTGTCCGAATCGCTCTTTCTACTGTCACCTCCAAAGGCATGTTTTTTTTATTTTTCAATTGTGATGTCCGTTTGTTCAGTTTGATTAATTATTTAAAAATAAATCCGCCCTTTTAAACTTTGCCCACTCTTAAAGTATTTTCTTTTAACCATTAATCATCTAAAACTGTCTCCATTATCCATATCTTGTATGTTTGTACGTGTCTCTGAAATTTTCCTTGAAAACGTACGCGGGTACCTTTTACCGCACCCACGACTGTATTCTGTAGAGAAAAACGATACATTTTGCTAACGAGGACCCATATTCCGAAGTGGCGTTTAAAAAACAGTTCCACCTTTCCTTTGTACTGGGTAAGTGGTGCTGTTAGCCCGTGGAGCACCATTAACCACGTATTTCCCGGGTAATGATCCCGACCCCGCATGCCGGGAGACGCGGACGAGATGAAACCGGAGATAGACGAGAGATGAGGACTCCCCGGAGATGCTAATCCCAAAAAGAAACACACTGCATCCTTAATCCAAAGAACGACATGTTGGAGGAAGAATCCTAAATACAACGCTTGATTTGCGATTGCGACATACTTGGAATAATTTAACCTCAAATTCATTATAACAATTAAAGGTTTGTTTTGAAACTCATTGAGTTTTTTATGTACTAATTAAATATTAACATTGTTAACTGAAATTTTTTCTAGAATGTCTGATACATAATAAAAATAAAAATACAATTTATTCTATATTCGCCATAACTTAGTGTAACGATTTCATTGAACAATCTTTATTTCTTTGTAAACAACACTTACTTTATTAATAAAAAAAATACAAGCGTGTTTCGGACACAAAAGTTCTTCATCAATGTTGTTAGTTTTTGTATAAACAAAAAAAAATTTAAATCAAATTTCCATTTGAAAGATATTAAAATAAATTTTTCGAACGTTTTATACATTTGTAAAAATTAAATATTGTTAATTGTTTAATTCTACATAGTTTTACAACTTCGACTAGTTTTGGTAAGTTGCTGCCTTCTTTTAGGCAACTTGTTCGATTTAATTCGAGTTAAGTTGAGTATGTATTGGTCTGTTCGTTCATTACTGTTATATTGGAGTTTTAGATGCGTTTGTAATTACTCACTATTCTTAATCTCTAGCGAAACAAGTCATTCCCATAATCCATAATAAAACTTCTAGAAAACAGACGTTTTCATTCGTATTAATTACCTCTATAAATGATTTATTCTTTAACCGTTTCATAATATTTCCACGACGTTCGGTCGACATGTTTTATTCAAGTGCCCCACCGCAACGGTGAATCTTTGTATATATTCTGACGACCGCACTCGTTTTCATGACCCAATCTACTTGCAAAGTAACGATGCTCTGCGGATATAACATATCGATAACCCAATTAAGTCGAGAATAGCTTTCGGTCTTTCGTATTCTCGCGATAGGAACGGCAGCGATGGAACAAAATCCTAGTCGTTTCCATTTATGAGTAAAGTGAAACTGTATCAAAAGAACGCCATCTATACAACTAAATAATTAACCATCACGCCGTTTCTCCAGAGGGGTAGGCAGAGAGGGCTAGGTAGGTTTCACACATTGTGACAAGCACGATCGACGTTCGATCGTGCATGTCACGATGTCGTCTTGTGATTAACATTTTACAACTAATATTGCACAATATTTTTTAAATTACCGCACTAAAAGTGACAGTTCGTTGGTACTATTTTACACTTTTTACGACTAATTTAATTCATGTCTTGTTAAGTGACATGTTTTCGAATTTTTTTGAGTGGGACACGTGAAATGTCGGACCATTATTTGTCATTGATGGCTATCTTCTACATCATACTCTACTAAACGCGCAAAAATAAGTATAACTTAAAAAAATATAAGTAAGGGAAATAAACGATATACCAAAACTTGCAATCATTACACTGGAACAGATAATTTGTTTTTATGTAAAAAAAAAAAACATGATTTTTGAATACAACATATCGTTTGAACTCAATTACAGTTTACATTTTTTAACTATTGATAATTGATGATCGATAGGTGGCTAAACTATCCCCATTTTACTGTCACGTGAATTTTGACGCGAACTCGGCCTACAAAGGTTTACAACAAAGTGTAATATTTGACCAAAATCCATGCTAACCAGCCCCTTCCCGCTAATTCAATTGTGCTCGAAATATAATATAATCAGGTTTCATTCAAAACATATATTAAATTAGGAAATTAAATTTTCTGGCTCGATTAGTATTCCCAACGTTTTCTTTCGACTAGTTCCATATCTGACAATTCTACAAATTACTGTGGAATTTCATTTTAACGACCAACTATGAAATAAAACTCGATGGCCGATATTACTGGAAAAGTTCTCTGGCTTTTTAAAGATTGGGGTTATCAAGAAATTGTAAGATTATTAACAAGTTAACAATACACACAACGTATAAACTATATACGATAAAGCCGAAATAGACAGCTTATTACCTTTGCAAATAACATATACAGGCATTTTCACGGATAAATAATAATATTTTAATTATTATTTTTTTTAAACTAACTAACTGACCATCACGCCGTTTCCCCAGAGGGGTAGGCAGAGAAGATGAACCACTATACTGCTCTGTCCTTACATACATCTCTAGCTTTCTTTATCGTTAATAAATCGTTACATGCACGCTCGTCAATTTTTCCGACTTCGAATGTAGCTGCCTTTTAATAATGGATTAATTTGGTCATGCCAGCGTTTCTTGGTCTTAATTGGTTCATTTTTAACCATTCTTCTCTCATCCATTCGTTCCATACGTCCAAACTATCTTAGGGATCCTTTTTTAAATTTACTGATAAAATCATCTGCCTTACATTTCTTCATTATTTCGTCATTCGTTATTCTATCATAAGTCGTTTTCCCGCACATTATTTTAAGTGATCTCATTTTGACGGCATTTAACACTTAAATTAATTTATTTTTTCTTGACGATTTATGACTTTTTTACATTATTTTCGTTTATCAGCAGTACACACCCAAAAATGATTCTCTTGGTTTCGTACTCTGTTTTCGAAATACATTTATAGGAACATCCCAATACTCGTATAAGGGAGTGACAAGTTTCATCTTGCAAGATGTAACATCATAAAACGTACTTTTTTACTGGATAAGAAATATTTAATAAAAAAATTATGCATTGAAGTGTTGTGTTCAAAAAGTTATAAAAATGTAAAATATTTTTGTTGATAATATTTCTTTTGATTCCTATTTAAAAATATAAACATGTGTATGTTAATGTTACAGCACTTTAATTATAAATATTATTAAAAAACCTGGAGTAAGTAAATAACAGTTTAACCCGAAAATAATATTACCGTTCAGTTTCAGTTTCCACGCATTAACATTATTAAATATTATGTTATAATATTCTCTCCATGAGGTGAATATGAGACCATCACCCATTTCATCGGATTGAAGAGACACATAGTACTTACTTAATGTGGTATGACGGGAGTTCTCCATTATCACCTCATCGTCCCATCTGGGATCCAATCTTAGTTATACTAACATTTACTTACATTATCTTCCAAGAAATACAGCGTATATAAAAACCAATAGTAACACCCCTTCGTATATATTAAGTATATACATATATATAGTTATTATTACATACATATACAGCATATATTATTGTTATATTGGCTGGCTACATATTATACATACATACATACATACATACATACATATACATACATATACATACATACATACATACATACATATACATACATACATACATACATACATACATACATACATACATACATACATACATACATACATACATATATACATACATACATACATATTATTATTATTAGCTATTATTGGCTATTGCCACATACAGCTGCCATACACATTGCTGCTGTTACACACATATACATACATATTACAGCTACATATACATACACAATATATATATATATATATAGATATATATATATATTGCTATATATATATATATATATATATATATATATATATATATATATATATATATATATATATATATAATTTTTTTTTTAATTGTTTTCATTATTTACAGTGAACTTCTACCATGAAATTTCAAATAACTCAATGTTTTAATTTTATTATTGGGATGTTTTTTACCTTGAGACTGGAATCTTCTATATAAATAAAAGGCAGTTTCCCTCTGTGTGTGGACTGATTCCGGGGTTATTCCTGGGCAGATCGTTTTCAAATTGATACACTTCCTTAATAGATAGACGGCGGTGGGCATAGGCATATTTTTGTTATTAATCGAGCTCTAATTAACTTTGTAAATTTATAAATTTTCGTAGTGCGAGCGAGTATAGACCTTCATGTTCGTATCACCTGAGTATCGATCGAGTATCGAAGTTTGAAATTATTTAAGTGACCTTTTTTTTTTTGCTCCTCGACCAAAAAAGTTGATTCCGGTAAAAAAAAAAAATTCACCAGGATAAATTTTTTGTCGATGAGCTAAAAAAAAATTCACAACGACAAACAACTTTTTTGACAAACGACTCGATAATTATCAAGAAGAATCGGCTCACTTTACTGAGCGGAACCATTCAGCTCAGATCCCTTAAAAATAGTCGACTCTTTTGCAATAATATACGATTCACCGGAATTTGAACAAGAGTAAACTACGAAGTCGTCTTATTGATGAGAACCTGGAATTGTGCCTAAAATTAAGAATAACAACAAACAAACATGCATCAGGCCCATAATAACATACGAAATCAAAGCAAGAGCAGACACTGTCAGAAGCAGACTGCGACCTATTGTGGGGAGAACCGTTAGAGATAGGATACCCAACGAATAAATTCGCAAATCCTGCAACATTGAAGACATAGTGAGATGGAGTAGGCAGAGACATCGAGAGAATGGATCCAGCAAGAATTCCTAATATCGTGATGCAAGAGACTCCAGAGGGCCGTCGACCACCAGGATGACCACCAAAGAGATGGAGAGAAGGCTGGTCGCCTTCATCACAGAAAGAAGTATGAAATAATGTTTTATTCAGTGTACCCGTAATTGAATGAAGTGAAAAAATTATAATAAAGGTTATCTAAATCAATAAACATATTTGGCTCTCAATTTTTTTTTAAATCGTTGTAAAGTACGCATTTGGCTCTTTGGCTAATAAGTTTGCCGACCCCCCTGACCTAGCGGATCATTGAGCTGCCGCTCTTTTTTTTATGGATCATCGCTCACCCGCTCACCAAAAAGATTCGAATCTTTGAGTCGACTCGTGAGCGGATCGCACATCCCTATCTCATATCTGTCAAACAAATTATTTGCGTGTTACTTTTTAGTAAGTAAAATATTTATATTTCTAATTCATATATATCTTCAGTTTATTCTATTTTGCCGTTGAAATGAATACAGATTATATTTCCGCATTACATATTTCAAAGTTTTAGTTCTAAATTATATCGAATAGAAATGAAATTGTGTATCGTTTTACTTACGTATTATTTTAGGTTATGTTATGACTCTACATGGAAAAACGTTAAATTCTATGTAACAATTTTATGAATTGGTATAATCTATTTTAATAATGTTATTTTAATGTAAAATTGTTCTGGCAGGGCGATAACCTATATCTTTTGGATTAGACGGGCGATAACCTATATCTTTTGGATTAGACGATTTACTTCAGCTGTTTTAGTTTTTCTCTGAAAAAAAAAATGCTGTGATAGGTAAACATATCCTTACATACAGCATTAGCTGCCTCAGTTGGAAAAATCCAGTAATATAACATTTCCAAATGGTCTGACGTTCCCACGCCAGTGTTTTTTTTTAAATATACTGCTCATTTTAATATAATTATTTGATTTTTGCAGAGATGCCGACGCTAAGGATGATACCAGGAAAGACTCTTTGAGATATGGTGAGGAACACGGCTATCCACGATATCTCCAAGGTGGAAGATGTCGTGAGATGGGGCACGCAACGCAAGATACTGGCATGTATGGATCCCACACCTCGATATGTGCAAGACAGATTGTTATATTTATGAACTAATTTTGAAATGGTATGTACAGGTTGGATTAATTGGTTTAATTGAATACAGATTATATTTCCGCATTACATATTTCAAAGTTTTAGTTCTAAATTATATCGAATAGAAATGAAATTATATATCGTTTTACTTACGTATTATTTTAGGTTATGTTATGACTCTACATGGAAAAACGTTAAATTCTAAGTAACAATTCTATGAATTGGTATAATCTATTTTAATAATGTTATTTTAATGTAAAATTGTTCTGGCAGGGCGATAACGTATATCTTTTGGATAAGACGATTGACTTCAGCTGTTTTAGTTTTTCTCTGAAAAAAAAAAATGCTGTGATAGGTAAACATATCCTTACATACAGCATTAGCTGCCTCAGTTGGAAAAATCCAGTAATATAACATTTCCAAATGTTCTGACGTTCCCACGCCAGTGTTTTTTTTTTAATATACTGCTCATTTTAATATAATTATTTGATTTTTGCAGAGATGCCGACGCTAAGGATGATACCAGGAAAGACTCTTTGAGATAGGGTGAGGAACACGGCTATCCACGGTATCTCCAAGGTGGAAGATGTCGTGAGATGGGGCACGCAACGCAAGATACTGGCATGTATGGATCCCACACCTCGATATGTGCAAGACAGATTGTTATATTTATGAACTAATTTTGAAATGGTATGTACAGGTTGGATTAATTGGTTTAATTCCACTATTAGAGGCAGAACAGGAGTGTCGGACATCATCGGAAGAGTGGCAGCGCTAAAATGGCATGCCGCTTGCAGCCCTGATGATAGATGAACTGTAACCCGAAACCCAGGACGTCTTCAACTTCGATGGAGGGACGACATTGGATGCGTGTTGCCCAGGATCGACAGACATTGAATCAGATGGAGGAGGCCTACGCCCAGGAGTGAACGGATATAGACTCATGATGATGATGATACAAAACATTGAAACACCTACATTCAACATTTTAAATATTTCTGAAATTGGTTAAAATTCTGCAACAATGAAAGTTCATTGTATGGAATGAATGCTTTAAATTATCAACTGATTTCTGTAGAATCACACTCCAAAGGAGAATTGATTCAATGTATATTTCCAGACATCACACAAATTTACAAATTTCGTCATTGGTTAAGTGAATGTGCATTATTAGCTTCATCTAATGGACATCAAAATCAAGAGTTTTGTTTCTCTAAACATTGTATTTCTAAGAGCATTATTATGACCTTGAATGGTATATGTATGAATGTTTTATGCAAATGTGATATAGTATATTTTTGTTTTTTTAATTTCACTTAAAATATTAAGGAAAAAATTAAGACTGGACGTTACAAAAATGGTTTAAAAATAAAGCTGAAAAAGATAAATATTAACTTTTTTTTGGGTGGCATCTTTAGGGTAACGTTTTAACTACACTATATTATTAAATCATAACGCGCTTTTGCACAGCTATGTTTAAGACCAATTGGCATCAAAAACTCATTTCAGACTTTTTGTAAACTTGCCACCTTGGTAATGCCCAGCCTTCAATTGTTCAATTCACATTAGTATTATTCAAGTTCACAGCAAGTTTGCTTGGATTAAACAAATGTTTTAAAGATATGAACTGAATTAGGATACACACATTCTTACACCTATACACATGTCATTTTATCCAATAAAATAACTGATATTGAACTTTAATTGTATTTCTTTAATATATATTGGGTGTATTTATATACTCTAATATAGCAATAGCGAAGCGTTGCCGGGTCAGCTAGTGAATTATAAAAAAAATCCACTGGCAAATTAGTTTCTCTGTCCCAATGTTGAGGATTGTCTAAGTTCACAAGTGTTTAAAGAACAGAAAAAATTAACTGACTTCGCCAATTCTACTACACGACTTAGATAAAACTAAATTTAGAATATGTGCTTTGCACCAAATATAAGGAGTGCAATCCTTGAGTGTTTATGGCCTGAATCTTGAAAATGAATATTTCTCTCACGGTCAATTGTAAGTAGTATGTTCACGTATCAACAAACCTTTCGCTTTGTTCGTTCTCGTACCTGACAACAAAATGAAAATTGTCATATATAACAAGGTGCTTCAATGAAGGCAATCGACCCGAGCGCAACCCATCCAGCAAATAGTTTAACAGAAAGTAGTGCAAAAATGGTACGCGGATCTTTTCGATTCTTTGATTTTTTCTCATTTATTGAACTTAATTAATTTTGAGTATTCATTTTAACTTAATAAAAAAACTGAATTTAATTCAGCTAATAAGCTAAACATTTATTGATTCTGAGGCGGTATGAAGTTCGCCAGGTCAGCTAGTAATATAATAAAATATCATTAACTAGTCTTAAGTTAATACTTTTCTGTATTCTGGGGTTGATCCCTTAATTTGTTTTCAACAATGTATTAGGCCACGTAAATTAACTTAATTACCATATTCTGCTCCTTTAACTCGTGTATATAAACAGCAGCGCGTTTGATTTTTTGCTATATTTGATAATATTTTAGACAGGCGAAGAATGCCATTCACATAAAATATAATAAGACTTCTAGAAAACAGACAATTTTATTCGATCAATTACCTCAATAACCTTATTCTGCTCCATTATCCATAATATGTAAACAGTTACGCGTTTGATCGAAACTACTAAATAATACCCTAGCAAAGCGAAAGGAACTATCTACTTCTTTACTTCAATTTCAAATAATAATCTCTGCAAAATTAATTACGCATTTCCAATTCTTTTTCCCGCTAGTTTCTACTAGGCGGAAAGTAATTAATATACCGCGAACCAGTCCGCCAGATTGGATAATTAATTTAATTTCCAGAATCTACCCGTTCATCAGTGGTACTGTTTGCTGCCAAGTTCGTTAAGCATCCCCGGACATGGTATTGATTTGCCCCTACCGGAAGGGGGATGATTTCATAATGAGTTGATTATTCAACGCGGAGTACCTACATAGCTTTAATATTCGTTTATTTTCAGGCAATCATGTTTTAATGGGATATTGGGTATATCCGTGGGAATCAAACCCGGGACCTGTTTACGGTATGGCAATCAGAGCTCTTAACATTCTGCTTGAAGGTCGTTTTATTGAATAGATCTTAACATCAGAGACAGCAGCCAAGGAGGTGGGTTTACAGATAAATGAAGAAAAGACAAAAATAATTAAACAAACCAGGAATGCAACCCATAACTCACGGCGAACTATCAGATTCAAGGATAGATGCAACTTCAAGATGGTGGAGGACTTCACTTACATGGACTCGTCTATAAAAAAAGAAAATAAAGATCACAAGGAAATCGAAAGAGGAATCACAATTGACAACAAAACATTCTTCTCTCTACTACCAGTGCTCAAATTAAGAAACGTACACAGAAAAACCAAAATCACCCTGTATAAGACAATCATCCGAACAATGGTGATTTATGGATGTAAGGCGTGGACAATGACAGCGAAATCCACAGAGCTAATGGTTACTTTTGAAAGAAGGGTGCTGCGCAGAATTCTAGGAACTGTGAATGACGGTGAAGGCTGGAGAGTGCGACATAATGACGAGTTGTACCATATTTACAAAGCTCCCAGTCTCTCACAGAATAGACTGAGATGGGCCGGTGACGTGCAGAGGATGCCATCATCGCGAACCCCAAAAATATTGGATTGGATTGAACTGGAGTGGCACTCAGGTGGTAGAAGATCAATTGGACGACCAAGGCTGCGATGAGAGGATGAAGTTGGAAAAGATGGGACGAAATTGTTACGTGTGTCAGATTGGAAGGTCGAAGCGGAAAACAGGAGGAGTTGGAGGCGAAGAATACTGGAGGCTAAGGCTCGATATGGGCTGTAGGGCCATCGAAGAAGAAGATCTTAATATCATTACAGGGCGAGCCAAATCGATGTAAAAGATATACTTTTTTATTGTCTCGTGAATTCTTTACCAAATCATAGACAATGTGATAATCGCACTGTCATCGCTAGCAATCGAACCCGGGGCCATCAGTGTGGTATGAAAACCTTCGGTGTGGTAACAATACCTATTTTATTCTTGTGTAGAAACTGGGCCCCTCATTCCTACTAAATGTTTGGAATTTTTTTAAATGGTTGGCAAATTCGTGAAGTCATTGAAGGTGTTTTACAAACCCGAATATTTTTGTATTTGTACAAAATATGATGTTAGATTAATTTAAATAGGGCCATTGAAGGATTGTGACTGAATAATAAGAATAATCAGAGTCACCTACCATCTCAAGCCGTCAGGATTTTTTTACGAAACGTTTTTAGTGGAGCGGAGTCACTTCTTTTATGGGAAATTGTATTGACTTAAAAATGTACAGACAATAAATTCTCATTTGAACTGAAATACGTAAGAAAGTAAAAAAGTTTCTCGATCATTTCTCATTCGGTCCAGAACTTTGCGGTATCTTAAGAAACGGCTCGTGAAGTTAATTATAATTTAAAAAGCACAAACAAAGTGTACAGAATATGATAATGTTTGATAATTTTTTATAGGTTTAAGAATATTTACAATAAATCGGGTGGTGGTCTAGATTAGCTATTTTTAATAAATTAAACAGATTTTTTGTATTTCAATGTAGTTCTGTTATAGCTATTATTAAGTTAAATGGCATTGTTTAACCAACTATAATATAATACAGTAGAGTCTCGATTATCCAACCTTCCGAGTTATCCGACCTACCGGGGCAATGCCCCTTTCCTTTACCCGACTGCACGCATTATATTCGCGCGCCAAGCGACAGTCTACAGTGCTTACGTAGCTCTTTCGCTGAGAGGACGTGTTGCGCATTGTTTCCTTATTTCGTTTAATTTGAAAAATTTTCGATGTGATATTTGAAAAGTTTTCGATGGGCAAATAAAATTACATAATACAAATAAAAGCACATTTTCATTTTCGTTTTTATCATTTTCCGTGTTATCCGACCTTTTCGCTTATCCGACCTTGCCGCGGCCGGTTTAGGTCGGATAATCGAGACTCTACTGTATAACAAAAACCTATAACATATTTAATATTTTTTTTAGTTTTTATTATCAATGTTATATTTATATAACCGGTCGCCTCTGGTTAACACCCGCATATTTGAATGCCCGGACATTTTCAATGTTGGTAATATTTCAGAAGAGTTATAAGTGAACGTACGTATATTTTGATTCCAGGCGAGTGAACATGGAGCCGATCATTGTATAAAAATAGTTTTATCGACGGTCTGCATGAGCGGGCTGACTGCCGATGCATGCAAATACGGAATGTTTAGGGTCGCCGCTAACTTGCTCTGCCGATAATCGATATCTACAAATTGGATACATTTCCCTTTATTGCGGTTGATAACGTAATAATGTGCACTAGTGTTCAGTGGCGGGTTAAAAAAATAGTAACAAATATAATAATAATAATTCTATAATTAAAACTCTGAAACACACTGGCGAAGGCCTCTCTGTCCTGTGCCAGACGGAACAACTCCAACACCCCCCGAATTCCAGTCCACTCCTTGATATTATAGAGCAGGCATAGGCAACCTTTCCTAGGTCTGGGGCCAAATTATCATTCTGTCTCCCTGTCAAGGGCCGGAC
This sequence comes from Lepidostoma basale, assembly GCA_022606425.2. Lineage (NCBI taxonomy): Eukaryota > Metazoa > Arthropoda > Insecta > Trichoptera > Lepidostomatidae > Lepidostoma > Lepidostoma basale. The sequence goes on along the minus strand of JAHDVF020000113.1, from coordinate 1,266,679 downwards.
AAAATTATTAATCATAATAAGGTAATATTAAATTAAACAAAACACGTTGCTACTTCTTATATATATTTTTATTTATGTAATGAATGACATAATATTTTACGCTGTTTACAAAATTTAGTGAGAAGATTGGCCTTGTACTTGAATTACGAGACTATCAATATTGGCGTTGGTATTGCTAAATGATAATATATTCGAGATTTTCATGTGTTATCCTCGTTCGAATTTTTTATTTTGCGTGTTTCATCCTCGAAAAAAACTGTTCACATGTATAATGTGTTGCCAAAAAGACAAATGATTTTTTTTGAAAAGGTACGAAAATTTGTATATTTTTCTTCCACTAAATATAATTTATAAAAATCCGTTAAAGCAACTATGTCAAATTGTGATTTTCCTTCGATGCGTATACGAGTTTAGCCGAATCACTGCAAGCGTCCGTGTCATCTGCATTATTTAAACTATAATTTTATTTCTCTATTACTTCGCCGAGATGAATCAGGGCCGGACAAAATAGCTCCGCGGGCCGGCGGTTGTCCATCTGTGTTCTAGAGCCATGACATCTGGGGTCTTCCTACACCGCGCCTACCCTCGATATTCCCTTCCATGATGAGGTGCAGCAGTTCGTATTTCTGGTTGCGGAGAATGTGCCCCAATAATAATAATAATAATAATTTTCGAATGATTTTCATCTTATTTTTGTGAACATATAAACTAACTAACTAACTAACTAACCATCACGCCGTCTCCCCGAAGGGGTAGGCAGAAAGAATGGACTGCCACACTTTTCTTTCCTGACATTTTTCTCTCGCTTCCTCAACATTCATACATCGTGTCATGCACGCGCGTCGATTTCTCTGACTCCTCACATGGCCGACATTCAATATTTGATTTATTTGATCGTGCCACGTTTTCCTCGGTCTTCCTCTATTTCTTGTTCCATTTACATCATTAACATATAATTTTTTTACCATTCTTTCTTCATTCATTCTTTCAATATGTCCAAACCATCTTAATGATCCTTTCATTATTTTGTTTGTGAACATATATGTTTTAATATTTAAAAAAAAAATTTAAGTATTGCCTCAACACAAAGCGTACATTTTTTACATATTTTTACGTCTTCCTAAACATAATATAAAATATATTTTATATCGTTTCAAAACAATTTAGACCCAAACGTTTTTCTTATTAGTTTTTAATAATTTACATTCATTTATTGTTTCTGGAATTATGATGTGAAACTATACAATAAATATAGAAAACAAATATGTATATTTTTTTAATGTATATTTAACTCAATACGCATTTTAGGAAAAGTTTTTCAATAATTTTATTATCATTATTTACAATGAACTTCTTCCGTGAAATTTCTTAAAAAAAAAAAAATAATACATATGAAATATTGTATTGATTATCATGACAAGTAGGATGATCAACTGGATTTCAACTTGTTCGTCTACAAGTATTTGTATACATTCAAAATGATGTAAAAAACAAAAACTGGTCAAAATTATAGCATATAGATTGGAGTGACATCTCCAGGCGGTATCTAGCAATGCGCTAAATGGCGGTAGCCTTTCACATTGCGTTAAAAGATATTCTGCTTAATGCTTAAAATACAATCTTCATAGATGGCGTTAGTGTGTAGATTGAATAAACTACCATGCAAAGGGTGGTGTTGCAGATTGACATATATACAACTTCAAAAAATTTGTCAGACATGGTGGTCATAAGAAAAAATGTGGAATGGGGAATGTTGTATTACATAAAGCGTGCGCTTAACCCAACTAATAACAGGTCATAAGTCCTGTAAACACCTCGATCAACCATATTCTGTTTCCAATTTGCATCTTCGTCTATATTGAGATACAATTGATTCTTGAATTTATAGCCCGCAATGGGTGAAATCCAGTTGTTCGTCTACAAGTATTTGTATACATTCAAAATGTTGTTAAAAAATCATTTTATTGAAACTTTTCTTTGCTCTTGTATATTTTTTATAAAAAAACTTAAGAAACGTAATACACACGCTTAAATAACAATTTAAGTCGACGTACGTACCTACACAAATAACTTATTAAAATATTTTACCAAATTTAAAATACGAAAACATCTTTACAGATGCTGATTTATATTCTTATTTTCCATTTGGTGCGTACAAGAATTCTAAGTGGAAACAAAAATGAACTTACCTTTCGAAGTTCCCTCTTGCATTAATTCTAAATTTAATTCACTTCAGACTTTCCTTTCCTAACGAATTCCAGCGCTTGAACTTGGGAATTACAAATTCAATTAAGTATCCATTATACAATAATTATCAAACTGTCGAAAGGTCTACTGAGTCAGCTTGATGAGCGTTCACTAAAATCTTCACTTAAGACACCTAAGTAACCTTTTTTTAATAATTTCATTTATTTCCTTGATAAAATAAAATGTTATAAATAAAAAATATCGTATATTGTTTTACAACGTGTTTATCTTCGCACCACACTACTGACCTAACTATCACAAATATAAGTTTTTTTTTTTTTTAGAGGTATACAATACATATTCAAAATGACAAAAAACACATTTAAATAATGTTAATGCCTATGATATTAGCATTATTTAATAGATGATTTTATGACATTATTGTTTAAATATGATTTCGGGCATATGAGCGCCACGGCTAGCTCGAATGAAGCGCAATCGTGAAATCCAATTGTCGACAATTGTCGTCTTTGTGGATGCGTATTATCCACTAGAGTGTACGTGGTGCGAAAACGATCCATGGTCTTCCGAATAACTTGCTCGGATGGACGATTATGTCGACCTTAAAATGGACGTAGTGCCACGATAAGTTTGGCGAACCGAACCATGATTTTCAAAATGAATTTGCACAATTTGCAAGCGCTGTTCTGACGTCAGTCCATTTATGGTAAAACGTACTGATTACAAATCAACTGTCAACTGTCAAATTGACAGTCTGTTAGAATCAATATTGCTAATTTAAAAACCAAACATCTAAAAAAAACACCGTTTACAATATTATTTATTGACATCTTCTTCTTATAGGTCTGGTGACCTGTTATTGGTTGCATCTCCGTCCTTCTGGGTAATGGACTATCAACTATCTCGCCATCTTTTCGGTGATCGGCCACGTGGTCGGGAACCCTCCAGTAGACTGTCTCGAGCTACCTTTGTGATCCTTGAGTCTGGCGCCTTAGACCGCTCAGTCATTCTGACAACTTTTGGGATTTTATTTTCTTCCAAAAATACCCAAGAAAGAAATGTAAGGCAGTAAAAGCCAATAAGATCTAAGAAGAAAAAGAATAAAATGCAACTCAATGTGAATAGTTAAGTTTACAGATGCACAGCCTTGTTCGCTAGCTTCAATCCAAGGGTTTGGCTTACAGTAAAGTGAGCCTTTAATGTGGTAGTTTTCCGTTGATTTTCACATTCGTATACAGCAGGTTATTTAAACCCAACTATACACAACTTTTTAGCTCATTTATTGTTTCTTGAACAATGATGTATAACTGTTATTTTATGTATCGACAATATCAGTAGCGCCATCTATCTTTGAATACATGTAATATGTACTTTTGTAACAATAAAAGTTTAGTTCGTATCCCTCACTCAAGTGTTTAATTTATTATAGGTTATGGGCCCAGTATTTTTTAGTTTTTTCTCGCAATTTTCGTGGACATTATTAGTGAAATAGACTTTGCAGATTGAGATAAACTATAATTAACGCTGTGACTGTGAAAATGACGACGAACTATCATGTGAGTGTGCCTAAACTGAAAGGGCGGGAGAATTACAGTGAATGGGCTTTTGCGGCTGAGAATTTCTTAATTCTGGAGGGGCTGTCTGATTGCATCAAGTCGGAGACAGTACCAGAAGAAATAGGAGCAGCAGGTGACGCAAAAACCAGAGCCAAACTTATTCTCACAATAGATTCGTCGCTGTACGTACACATAAAAGATGTACAAACGACCCATGAGCTGTGGAAGAAATTGAAGAACCTATTCGATGACTCAGGATTTACGAGAAGGATCAGTTTGCTGAGGAGTTTGATTTCCATTCGACTCGAGAATAGTGTTTCAATGACTTCGTACGTGACACAGATAATTGAAACAAGCCAGAAATTGAGTGGTACGGGTTTCAAAATTAATGATGAGTGGGTCGCATCGCTTTTGTTAGCGGGATTAACAGAAAAATATTCCCCTATGATAATGGCGATCGAGCATTGCGGCATACCATTGACAGCAGACGCCATTAAAACAAAGTTGTTGGACATGGAAGAAAGCGGAAACGGAGGCGACAGCAGCGCTTTCAATTCCAGTGGTGCGTTTGCGAGTTATAAGAAGAACCGGAAAGTTGGTAGCACTTCAACCAAAGACAATGCCCATATGTCAAAGTCAAAACCAAAGGTCATAACATGTTATAGATGTAAACAAACAGGCCATTATCGAAATCAATGTACATTTTCGAACAAAAGTTCATCGAATACAAATAATAATGAGCGTACAAGCAGTAATGCGTTTAGCACCGTGTTCTTGAATGGTGAATTTTGCAAAAGCGATTGGTATATTGACTCCGGGGCGAGTGTTCATCTTACCGCGAACAAAGAATGGTTGTCAAATGTGTCGCGGGATCTTATGATTAAGGAAATTGTCGTGGCAAACAAAAATAAAGTACCTGTATTATGTACTGGAGATGTGCAGATTACGACAAAGACGCACGCCTGTGAATACGATATTACAGTGGAAGGTGTATTGTGCGTACCAAAGTTGACTACAAATCTGTTGTCTGTCAGTCAACTTATATCCAAAGGAAACAAAGTTTTATTTAACAACAATGGTTGTCAGATTTTCAATAAGGCAGGAGTACTTGTGGCTACAGCATGTCTGTTGAATGGTGTATATAAACTGAATATGTCTGAATATTGTTCAGCAACTGCAATGACTGTGTCCAGTGAAGTTTGGCATCGACGTTTGGGTCATGTCAACAGCCAGTATTTGAACAAGATGCAAGATGCTGTAGAGGGATTGACAATTGATAGTAAGATTGATATGTCCAAGTCATCATGTGTCGCATGCTGTGAGGGCAAGCAAAGCCGGTTGCCTTTTCCCAAGGAAGGTAGCAGAAGTACTGAGTTGTTACATATTGTGCATACCGATCTCTGTGGATCAATGGAAAATCGGTCAATAGGTGGTTCGAGATACTTTATGCTGTTCATCGATGATTTTAGTCGTATGACATATATTTATTTCCTAAAAACAAAGGATGAGGCGTTGAAATGCTTTCAACAATACAAAGCAGAGGTTGAGAATCAACTTAATCGCAAGATTAAGATTTTGAGAAGTGACAATGGGACAGAATTCTGCAACAGCAAGTTTGATGATTTTTTTATGTCGCATGGGATAGTACATCAGAAAACAAACCCATACACGCCAGAGCAGAATGGACTCTCGGAGCGATATAACCGGACTATTGTTGAGAAAGCCAAGTGTCTGTTGTTCGATGCAGGTCTCGAGAAAAGGTTTTGGGCAGAGGCTGCACACACTGCAGTGTACTTACAGAACAGAACTGTGACTACATCCTTAAATTATAAAACTCCTTTCGAGATATGGACAGACAGAAAGCCTGATGTAAGTCACCTACGTATTTTTGGTAGTATAATTATGGTACATGTGCCAAAACAAAAGAGATTGAAATGGGACAGAAAAGCTGAAAAATGTATCCTTGTCGGCTATTCTAATGAAGTCAAAGGGTACAGGATTTACAACCCGAAGTCTAATGTCATCACTACCAGTAGGGATGTTATAGTATTGGAGAAGATAGAGACAGAGAATAATCTTCTGGAGGTACAGGAACATTGTTCAGATGATGTGAATACAGTTCCAGTAGGGGAAGAAGGTTTGACACTTCAGGAAGATTCACATGAACAATCAGATAGCTTGAACATGGATGACAGTGGTGAAATGTATGTACCTTGTGAAGATGAAACATTGGATAGCTCAGAGTCTGGTGCAACAGACAGTGAAGACTCCATAATACTCAACAATGTCAACACAATAAGTGGTCCTCGGCATAGAAAGCAGCCAGACAGATTTGGATTTGCAAGTGCTTGCATAGAAGATGACCAAATGTTCACGGGTGAGATATTGTTGCAAGAAGCCTTGGAAGGACCTGAGAAAGCACAGTGGTTAGCGGCAGTGCAGGAAGAGCTACAGTCGTTCGAGAAAAATAGTGCGTGGGAACTCGTAGATGTTCCAAAAGATGGTACTATAGTGCAGTGCAAGTGGGTGTTGCGGAAAAAGTACGATAGTGAAAACAATGTGCGTTACCGTGCTCGTCTAGTCGCAAAGGGCTTCACCCAAAAACATGGTGTGGACTATACTGAAACATTTTCGCCTGTAGTGAGACATACAACTCTTAGACTATTATTTGCATTGTCTGTAAAGTTAGGTCTAGATGTCACTCATTTAGATGTTAAGACTGCGTTCTTAAATGGTGATTTAGAGGAAACCATTTATATGAAAATGCCAGATTGTTATAATAGTAGTAGTTCAGTTAGTAAAGTATTAAAACTTAAAAAGGCCATTTATGGACTTAAGCAGGCCTCTAGGGCCTGGAATAAAAAGGTAGACGATTGTTTGATCAGTAATGGTTATGAAAGATCAAAAATAGAGCCATGTATGTATATAAAGGATAATAACAAATGTAAGACCATTGTAACAGTCTATGTCGATGATTTCTTTATATTTTCCAACGATAAAACTGAAACTAAGAGCTTGAAACAGATTTTATCTAATAAGTTTAGCATTAAAGACTTAGGTGATGTTAAACTATGTCTTGGAATGAATGTAACCTTTAACAAAGATAAAGGATATGTAACTTTGAGCCAGCAAACTTATATTGATCAATTATTGAACAAATTTAATTTAACTGATTGTAAGGTTGTTGATACACCTATGGAGGTTAAATTAAATGTAAGTAAGGGTGAAGTAGGTGTAAATAAATGTGTGCCCTATCAACAACTAATTGGCAGTTTGATGTACCTGTCAGTCTTAACTAGGCCAGATATTAGTTATTCTATAAGTTTTTTGAGTCAATTCAATAATTGCCACACTAAACAGCATTGGGAATATGCAAAGAGAGTATTGAGATATCTTAAAAGAACTAAATCTTATGGAATAAAATATTGTAAAGATGGTAACTCAGAAATAAGAGGCTATGTAGATGCTGATTGGGCTTCTAACTCTGAAGATAGGAGATCATATACTGGGATGTGTTTTTTGTTGTCTCATGGTGCAATATCATGGGAATGTAGGAAACAGAAATGTGTAGCCCTCTCCAGTACTGAATCAGAGTATATTGGTCTATCTGAGGCATGTAGAGAAGCATTATATCTTAAGGAATTACAGTATGAAATAACCAATAAAATGTACACAATAAGCATATTCAATGATAACCAAGGTGCACAGAAGTTGTGTGCAAACCCAGTCTTTCATAAACGTACAAAGCATATTGATATCAAATATCATTTTTGTCGTGATTTAGTAAAAGATAAAATTGTTAAAGTACTGTATGTGCCAACAGCTGATATGCCAGCTGACATTTTAACGAAAAGTTTATGTTCAGCAAAGCATTATAAATTTATGTTACTTCTTGGGATAGTTTGTTTAGATTAAATTTATATTTATGTGTGATAGTGGATATTGCGATAAGTAGGGATGTTATTTTATGTATCGACAATATCAGTAGCGCCATCTATCTTTGAATACATGTAATATGTACTTTTGTAACAATAAAAGTTTAGTTCGTATCCCTCACTCAAGTGTTTAATTTATTATAATAACTCCATATACAATAATTAATACGAATGAAAACGTCAGTTTTATAGAAGTTTTATTATATTTTATGGGAATGACATGTTTCGCCCTTTTAAGGCACTATCAAACACACACATTTGATAATGCCTTAGAAGGGCGAAACATGTCATTTCCATAAAATATAATAAAACATCTAGAAAACTGTAGTTTTCATTCGTATTGATTAACTTTTTAGCTATTGATTCTTGTGACATATGATAGGTAGACAATCTTTTGCTATTTTATTATAAAAGACAGTGTGACAATCACACTGCCATCTCCGATAATCGAACCCAGGACTTTCGGTGTGGCAGTCGAAGTCCTTGCCACTCTGCCACGAAGGTCGTCTTCAAGAAGACACACACAATATGTTTTATAATTTTACCAGTTTGCTCTTTGTTACAATTTTTTACGACATAAAATAAAAAGTAATAGTCTTACGATTATATTCTAACCCTAAATCTTACCAAACGTTATCATGAAGTTATATCCCTTATCGACTACTAGCAATGAAAAAAATATATTCTTTATCCTGATCCGAAATAAATGGGAATCATAAAACGAAATCTCGTCATTTGATAGCCCGGCCAATGGTTTATGTTATTTCGTTTAGGGGATTCGGATATTTTAATTTTTAAAGATCGTAAAATAAAATCGATTTCTCTTTTACAAAGGATTCTTCGACGTTTGTGTATTATATTTTAGTATACTAATACTTTTATATAATCGATTTTTTTTAGAATAACGTCAAAAGTCGAAATGTTATTATTATATAATTCAGTTGTACAAGGTGCGGCAAAACAGACGGTGCAGTTTTGAAGGGCTATTAAAAAAAAACGGCACAATTTACAGAAATGAGATTAATTTTATTTTATTTGGTACATTATGCCGTTTTAAGCATCAAGTCTTGAAGATGATATCAGAAAGATGGTGGCCCCCAGCAGCGATACATTGATGAAGGCGATTTCTGAAGTTTTCGGCTGCATTTTGGCACATCTCGACGGGCATAGCGGCGATTTCCTCCCGAATTCGATCTTTGAGTTCTTCCAAGGTGTGAGGTCGATGTTTAAAAACTTCTTCCTTCAGATAGCCCCACAGGAAAAAGTCGCAAATGCTTAAATCAGGTGAGCGCGCGGGCCATCCCACGTCACCCCTCAGAGAGACGAGGCGCGCGGGGAACATCTGTCGCAGTTTTGTCACCGAAATTCGAGCAGTATGGGCCGTAGCACCGTCCTGTTGAAACCAGATATCTCCCAGATCTGTTTCTTCCATTAGTTCTTCCAATTGAGGTTCAAAAAAATTTTCCAACATGGAAACATAACGTTGAGCGTTGGCAGTCACGGTTCGTTCATTCTCCTCGAAAAAATATGGCCCAATCACTCCAAATTTGGAAATCGCACACCACACAGTCACTTTTGGGGACTGAAGAGGTCTTTCGTGAAGTTGCCTTGGGTTATTTTCAGCCCAGTACCGAAAATTTTGTTTATTCACCGCTCCACAGAGATGAAAGTGGGCCTCGTCACTACTGAAAAAAGTTGACATCGCATGAATTCGGTTTAACATTTCTTGGGAGCGATTCATGCGGTTTTCATAGTCAGGAGGTTTCAACTCTTGGACAATCATAATCTTGTAGGGGTGGAATGATAGGTCTTGATGCAAAATCCTTCTTAGTGAGCGGTCAGCAATGCCCAATGCAATTGCATGCTTCCGGGCAGAGCGCCGAGGTGACAGTTCAATAGCTTCTCTCACTCTCGTTAAATTTTTGGGTGTTCTTACGGTTTTGGGTCTTCCTAAACCCCTAGGTCTTAGTGTGGAACCAGTTCCTTCTAATGTACGCACCCAAGTCATGATTAAATTACGGTGAGGGACGGTATCACGACGCCTAAGATTGAAGTGCAGCCGAAAGGCCCGCTGGGTGGCGATGACAGAACGGCCATTTTCAAGAAACGTGCGAACGGCAAAGCCCCGTTGCTGTCCGGACCAAACCATGGCAACGACTGAAAACGGCAAGACCCTCCCAATATAATGAGACCAATCCCAGGTTCCTACCCCCACCACACGGGATGTACCGGCCTTTCAAAACTGCACTGTCTGTATGTCACTGTCCTATCCAGTCCTATAAAACGGT